>JASAND010005637.1:0-15343 GCA_030248195.1 Trissonchulus latispiculum
AAGGAGTTCTATCAAAAGTAGTTCTATCAACGTCTTTCTATTCGTAGCCGTGTGATTGGAAGCCCCATGTCTAAGCTAAAAAGGGGCTATGAATTTTATAGTTTGAGCAAAAGATTCATACTTTCAAGTTTTAGTGTACATTTCCAAGGGCTGAGCTGTTTGCGCTGTACAAATGTATGGTAATTTCGCCTATAAGCGACTCATGCTGAGCAGTTCACGCGAATAGGATGGACGGAGAAAGTGCCTGTTCCACGCAGCAACATGACCCGACAGCCGTCCCTATTCGGCGCTGAACCCTAGTTTCTATCATTTTCAGCGCCGACTGGATTCCCTATTCGGCGCTGAACCCTAGTTTCTTTCATTTTCAGCGCCGACTGTATTCCCTATTCGGCGCTGAACCTAGTTTCTATCATTTTCAGCGCCGACTGTAAAATCTATTGGCATTTTTCCGCCCTCCCTCCTTTCCCTATTCTAGCCATTGCATGCCCGTCTAGGGCATTTTTCCCACTTGTAGCTAATTTATCACAATTCGCTTAAAATTTGGAAAAATTGTACCTTTTAAAGACAATTTTCTATTTGCACCCTCCCCCCAAATTTGAGGTAAGGTACAAGGGCAGGTAAAATTTGGCCTAAAACGGGTACAGGACCCCTCAGGAATCGGTACCCTTGTTAATGTATGCTCAATACTGAACGAAACTCGGCAAGTTTGGTATCGTTGGAATCTACACGACGAGTACAACAAGTTGCAAAAAAGTTTTGGTCAAAATTTTCACTTCCGGACAAGTTAGGTCCGTTTGTTTTTTTCTGTGTTAGTCACGCTTGGAAAAGGGCTATTTTGTGCAGAGGTGTTTGAGAGATGTGGACATTTTCAGCCGGAAAGGTTTACATTTTCTGAATGCCGATATGGTCCCATGTGCCCCGCGCTATATTTTTTCGCTGCCCGGCCCGGCATGCCACAAGTGGCCTCACGGCGTTTTTGGCCAAAAAACGGCCATTTTGTGTCACGCCCACAGGGCTCAGGGAACAAGGTAGAGACACGCGGTTTGTTGCATGAACAAGTACGGAGGGGATACCAGGGTATTTTTTAGGGATTTTTTCCGGGGGGGGGGGCTTCCCGCCCCCCCCCCCCCCGGGGGCCGGGGGGGGAAGAAATTTTCGGGGGGGGGGGGAGAATTTTTTGCAAAAATGAGCCAAAAATGGTATTTTTTGGCGTATTTTACATAGTGAAACGCAAAAAGTTCTCAAAAATGCCAGGATTTAAGCTAAAAATAGCTATTTTTACGGAAAATTTTTGACAATTGGCCTATTTTTGGCAAAAATTTGGGCCTCCATAAAATCCCGGGGGGGGGGGGGGGGGGGGTTTAGGGGGGGGGGAAGGGCAATTTCGGGGGGGGCCCGCCCCCCCCCCGGGACAAAATACCCTGGATACTAGTGCATAACGTTGGCCGATTTTTTATTTAGGTCCTGGACCGGTCAGGCGGCCGGGGGAACTGTAGCTATGTTAGTTGGTGCACTCTCTAGCTTCCACCGTGCTGTATGTGCTGTCCCAAACACAGCACCGTCGATAACAAGTTATTCATTCGCAGGGTTGGGCGAGACCGAGATTTTACCGAGACCGAGACCGAGAACGAGACCGAGACCAAGGTACCGAGACCGAGACCGAGACCGAGACTGGCCAAGTCTCGGCTTTTGGGCGAGACCGAGACCGAGACTAGCAATTTTTAGCTTAAAATTAGTTTCAACCATTTTTTGAGGCTTAGATCTAGTATTAGGGGCTTTAACACATAAACATATGGTTTCCGCACCTCGTTAGTTAATTTTCACAACATTGATTTAAAATTTTCGCCAAAATTAGATATTTTCAAAAAATTTCCGGTCTCGGTCCGAGACCGAGACTTTTGGGTGAGCGAGACCGAGACCGAGACTGAGACTGGCCAAGTCTCGGCTTTTGGGCGAGACCGAGACCGAGACCGAGACTCCCAACCCTGTTCATTCGTCACTGGTATTTGAAATTCGGCATACAGATAGTTTAGGACATGACAAACTATTATAGATACGTTTCGTATACTTATTACGATGTTACTATGTGGTTGCGCTGCAGTAGAGTGCTGCTGAAGTATAGCACGGCCTATAACTAGCTACAGGTAAGTTGCAATAGTCCGAAATTTTGCACACAAGTCTGGGTTTACTTTACTGGGGGGCGGGGGGGGGCCCCCCCCCCCCCCCCACTTTTCGGGTTCCCCCCCACTCGACCTCTTCCCCCCCACTCCGCCCCACCCCCACTTTTTTGGGCTTCCCCCCCACTCACCCTAAGGTGCCCAGAAAATGCCAAATTTTTAGGATTTTTGGTCAAAATTTTCAAAAATTTTCCGGCATCGCCGGAATTGTTTCGTCAAAAATGGTCTATTTTGGTGCTAAAACTCAATTTTGAGCACTTTTAAGCTTAGTTATCATAGGGGTCGCGGCAGCGACCCCTATAATATGTGTGAAAAGTGGCTGGAGACAGTGTAAAATAAGCTGCGCAGAAGCTGCGCAAAATCCTGCGCAGATCCTGCGCAGATTTCATGCGCAAATTGTAGAGCACATCGAGTTTAGTATGTCTGTGAAGTTTCAGCCCCGTATCACTTACCGTTAAAAAGTTGCGCCCCGGACCGGTTATGGCGGCGATGTTTTTTTTTTTTCCGGTTTCTCCTATTTGATGGTTGTATTGTACATAATGTTCGCCGCTTTCACGTGATCTGCAGCGGTGGGCCAACCTAAAGGGCTATGGGGTCTAGTAGTACCCTCTAAAGAATTTAAGAATCACAACTTTTTTGCGCCGCAGCTGCGCCACAGCGCCGCAGTGGCGCCGCAAAGTCGGTTCATAGCGAAAAGTGACCATTTTTGTGGTCGTCGCTCAGGTCGAACGTTACGAGCTGGAGCTGATTTCTTTTATATTCAGAAATTACATATATTGAACTAACTAACGGTCCAGGTTGCGTTTCTCTATCACTTCCCTAGCGACCACAGTGCCCGTCAAAGATGGCGAAAATTCGAAAAATGAAAAATCGAAATTTCTCGCTATTCTATTTAACTTTGAACGCTCAAATCTTCCATACAATAGTTTTCTGGCACGGAGAATCGATTCCCGCAGTCAGTTTTACCGTCAGACCCACCCATCTTGCTGGGCTGGTTCCACTTTGCCGTCGGGAGGGTCAAGTCGGAAACCGCTTCCTGGAGGTCCATAGTAGGCTTTACCTGGCCTCTCAAAACTTTGTCTATAGGGGTTTTCTGGTGCGCCCAGCTCATTCCCGATGTCCTTTTTGCCGTAGGACTCTTCCATCTTGCTGTGCTGGTTCCACTTTGCCGTCTGGAGGGTCATGTCGGAAACCGCTTCCTGGAGGTCCATAGTAGGCTCTACCTGGCCTCTCAAAACTTTGTCTATAGGGGTTTTCTGGTGTGCCCAGCTCATTCCCGGTATCCGTTTTGCCGTCCGACGTACCTATTTTGCTGGGCTGGTTCCACTTAGCCGTTTGAAGGGTCAGTCGGGTGGGGGGTCAAGTGGTCGAAAATAAAATTTTTCAAAAGTGGTCAAATTTGGTACCAAATGAAAGCCCTAAGCGAGCTGAGCAACTTTTGTCATAGAACTGCATGCTCAAAGTGGCTGTAGAGTGCTGTGGTGGGGTGGGGTGGGGTGGGGACTTAGGCTATTTTGGGTCAAAAATAAAATTTTTCAAAAGTGGTCAAATTTGGTATCAAATGAAAGCTCTAAGTGAGCTGAGCAACTTTTGTCATAGAACTGCGTACCCAAAGTGACTGTAGAGTGCTGTGGTGGGGTGGGGTGGGGACTTAGGCTATTTTGGGTCAAAAATAAAATTTTTCAAAAGTGGTCAAATTTGGTATCAAATGAAAGCTCTAAGTGAGCTGAGCAACTTTTGTCATAGAACTGCGAACCCAAAGTGGCTGTAGAGTGCTGTCGTGGGGTGGGGTGGGTATATATATACTTGGCGATTTTGGGTCAAAACTAAAATTTTTCAAAAGTGGTCAAACTTGGTATCAAATGAAAGCCCTAAGTGAGCT
Organism: Trissonchulus latispiculum; assembly: GCA_030248195.1. Lineage (NCBI taxonomy): Eukaryota > Metazoa > Nematoda > Enoplea > Enoplida > Ironidae > Trissonchulus > Trissonchulus latispiculum. The sequence goes on from JASAND010005637.1 coordinate 4,060, forward strand.
GAGCAACTTTTGTCATAGAACTGCGTACCCAAAGTGGCTGTAGAGTGCTGTGGTGGGGTGGGGTGGAGACTTAAACGATTTTGGGTCAAAAATAAAATTTTTCAAAAGTGGTCAAATTTGGTATCAAATGAAAGCCCTAAGTGAACTGAGCAACTTTTGACATGGAACCATCCACCAATATTTGCTGTGCCAAATAACGTCACGTGCCTACGAAACTTTTGTCTTTACTTCTTCAATCGGAATTTAATGATATACCTATTTATATTTATTATATATTTAAAGGATATTTGAAGGATATATATACGATACAGCCAACAGACACACATATTATCCTCTTTTGTGCGGAGCATTTTTGTTACTTGTAGCAGTATATGTAGAAAACAGGCTTTTTATACGGTATTTTTGGAATTTTTAGCCCATTTTATTCCCCCCCCCACTTCTCGACCTCCCCCCCCCACTAGTGGGGGGCTCCCCCCCACTCTCCCCCCCCACTTTTTTTCGCCTAAAGTAAACCCAGCAAGTGCATTGCAAATTGTGCCGTATGAGTTTCCTTCCCCTACAGTAAAGTTTGCATCTGGTTGCGCTGCAGTAGAGTGCTGCTGAAGCACAGCACGGCCTATAACTAGCTACAGATGAGTTGCAATTGTCAGAAATCTTGCACACAAGTGCGGCAGAGCATTGCAAATCGTGTTTTATGAGTTTCCTTCACTGACAGTAAAGTTTGCATTTGGTTGCGCTGCAGTAGAGTGTTATATATATGCTAAATACAGTAACTAAAACTATTGCAGCCATGGGTACTGGATGTTGGATTTCTGTCAAAATAGAGAATAAGGAAGAACTTGGAACTTTCCAAGCTTCTTTGTCTGTACTTTCGATTGACGATTAATGATTGGCGGAATTTTTAAAGTTTCTTTCACACAGCTTTAAAGTTTTTGCTTTTTACTGAGAACCTTAAAAATGAAATAGGACAAGAATAAAAATGCTCGGGGGGGGAAAAAAAAAAAAAGATGGGGGGGAGGCGGGGGGGAGAGGGGGGGGGGTTGGAAAAAGGAGGGGGGGGGAGCGGTTGGGGGCAGGGAGAGGCGGGGTGCGGCGACTAGGTCCAGCGCGTGCAGAACGACAAATTCTCGGGGTCACCGGGCGCCGGAGGTTGGAATAATAATGTTTATTCTTATAAAGGAAAGGGGGGGTTGGGATATGAAGTTTTGAAAAGGGGGTGGGGTGGGGGGGGGGTTGTGGGGAGGGGGTTTGTGTTGGAGGAAAGATGGGTGGGTAAGTGGGAAGGGAAAAAGGAAAGGAAGGGGGGGGGGAGGGAATGGGGAGGGGGGGGGGAGGAGAGGGTAGGTGGGAGGGGGGTGGGGAGGGGGGGGGAGGAGGAGAGGAAGGCGCAGAATGTGGAAAGCCGATGAGACACTTGGGGACAGTCACTTAAAGTGATAGGATATTGTTAAGGAGGGGGGGGGGGATATTGAAAATATCGAATACATAGTGGGGGTGGAGGGGGTGGTGTGGGGGGATGTGGTGGTGTGGGAGGGAGGTTGTTGTAGGTAGTGGTGTTAACATATATATACTTGCAGGCCATGCTGACAAATCGTACAATTTTCCGAAGAACTGCCAATAGAAATATATAGCAAGCAGCAGCCGAACCGAAACTCTGTACAGTTTTCGCGAATATGGGTTGTTCAGCGAAGCTGGTCCATATTAGTGCGCTTTTACCCTAGTCCTCCAGGCATTTACAACCTGCCCCTCCCATATTAACGTTTTAAAACCTAGTCCTCTGTCCATTTACAACCGAATGTCACCCATATTGCATTTTTCATGCTCCACCGGAGCATTTTTATTCTCGTATAGGTTTTACCTGGGTTCGTTCTGTTGTGGGTGCTCCAGGGGGTCGAAATCGGACATGATGCCATTTCAAGCCAAATTTTCAATTTTGGCAAAAAATGCTTATTTGTGCCTTAAAATGGGTCTAGTTTTGCTCTAAATACAAGAAAACCACGTTTTCCACTCTATAGGATGCTTAAACTGCCGAAAATAAAACAATTTTTAAAAATTTCCCAAATTTGTCTATTTATATTATATAATATATACATACATATGTATACAATGTATACAGTGTATACTATACATATATTTTATATATATATATAATATATTTATATATATATATGTACAAGTAGGAAAAATGCTCCTTGCAGTCGCATGTAAAATGCAATATGAGCTATGATGGTCAACATTTAAATATGTCAAGGACAAGATTTAAAACGTCTAATATGAGCCAGCATCTAAATCGGTAAAGGACAAGCTGCAACTGGCTAATATGAGCCGCCACGTTTCTCTTGGGCTCATATTGACGCTCGCTGCCGTGGTTTCAACGGCTTGACATCACGACGACCTCTTACCATCTTGCCTACAGACTCTTTACTTTTATTCCCAATCCCAAGTCTGAAAAAATCCTCACCGTCTTGCGTAATGTCATTAGCTTCATATAATGTTTGGTTATAGGTATCCTGTCTGAATCTAATTTCACTAGCTCAAACACCGTATTTAAGGTATATATGTGAACACTTTAAGCAGCTAAAGTTCTCCCCTTTAAAGTTGAATTAAGTGGCATATATATACATTTGGTATATACCAGTTTTCTAAATCATAGACACACTGCAAACTAGATACAAATGCATAAAGCTCCATTAAACCGGTATTCTTCAAGTCTTCAGTACGTACCGGCTTACTGTACACAGAACTTATACAATAAAATTCACAGCTGATGTGCAAAACTTTGATGTGTGCTTACCCACTTGACTTTACTTATTGTATCAAGACCAGACGTATGGCATGACAATTACGTGTACATGCGAACTTGAAAAGTGAAAAATAGTTAACTCAACTTAGTATCCTCGCGTCAATATGAGCCCAAGAGAAACGTGGCGGCTCATATTAGCCAGTTGCAGCTTGTCCTTTACCGATTTAGATGCTGGCTCATATTAGACGTTTTAAATCTTGTCCTTGACATATTTAAATGTTGACCATCATAGCTCATATTGCATTTTACATGCGACTGCAAGGAACATTTTTCCTACTTGTCCTTCTTCCAATTTTTGGGAGCGCTGCTCTTAGGCAGAAGTAGTCTGCAATTTATTACTCCCAGAAGATTCTCTATTCCAAACAATGACCACTGTCTTCGGGGGTTTGACCACTGGTCAATAGGCCACCAAGACCATAGTGACCAGTGGTCACTTCCGTCGGTTCTGAAAATATGCTCATTCAAACGAGCGTAAGCGATTTACCATATATGCCCCCAATCGAAACCCCGAAAAACGCTGTTTTAGGGGGTTTGACCACTGGTCAATAGGCCACCTAGACCATGGTGACCAGTGGTCACTTCCGTAGGTTCTGAAAATATGCTCATTGAAACGAGCGTAGACGATTTACTATATATGCCCCCAACCAAAATCCCGAAAAACGCTGTTTTAGGGGGTTTGACCACTGGTCAATAGGCCACCTAGACCATATTGACCAGTGGTCACTTCCGTAGGTTCTGAAAATATGCTCATTGAAACGAGCGTAGACGATTTACTATATATGCCCCAACCAAAATCCCGAAAAACGCTGTTTTAGGGGGTTTGACCACTGGTCAATAGGCCACCTAGGCCATAGTGACCAGTGGTCACTTCCGTCGGTTCTGAAAATATGCTCATTGAAACGAGCGTAAGCGATTTACCATATATGGCCCCCAATCGTAACCCCGAAAAACGCTGTTTTAGGGGGTTTGACCACTGGTCAGTAGACCCCATAGACCGTAGTGACCACTGGTCATTTCCATCGGAAATCGGCAATATGCCCATGAAACGAGCGTAGTCGATTTACTATATGTGCCCCCAACCAAAACGCCGAAAAACGCCGTTTTAAGGAGTTTGACCAGTCGTCAATAGGACCATAGACCGTAGTGACCACTGGTCACTTCCCTCGATTTCGGCAATATGCCCATTGAAACGAGCGTAGTCGATTTACTATATATGCCACCGACCAAAACGCCGAAAAACGCAGTTTTAGGCCGCTTGACCAGTGGTCAATTGGCCCCATAGGCTGAGTGGTCAATTGGCCCCATAGGCTGTAGTGACCAGTGGTCACTTCCGTCGTTTTCGGCGATATGCCCATTGAAACGAGCGTAGACGATTTACTATATATGCCCCCAACCAAAATCCCGAAAAACGCTGTTTTAGGGGGTTTGACCACTGGTCAATAGGCCACCTAGACCATATTGACCAGTGGTCACTTCCGTCGGTTCTGAAAATATGCTCATTGAAACGAGCGTAGTCGATTTACTATATATGCCCACAACCAAAACCTGGAAAAACGCTGTTTTAGGGGGTTTGACCACTGGTCAATAGGCTACCTAGACCATAGTGACCAGTGGTCACTTCCGTCGGTTCTGAAAATATGCTCATTGAAACGAGCGTAGTCGATTTACTATATATGCCCCCAACCAAAATCCCGAAAAACGCTGTTTTAGTGACTTTTCCATACTTTGACCCTAACTTTGACCCTGGGCGAGGTGCCACGGGGCCATGCTGACCAGTGGTCACTTCGGGCGGTTTCGGCAGTATGCTCATCGTGTTCAGCGACCCCGATTTACTATATATGGGCACCACCAAATGGCCGAAAATAGCCGTTTTTACGGACTTTTCCCAACTTTGACCCTGGGCGAGGAACCACGGGCGCCATGGGGCCTGAGGGTCACATCCATCGGTTTCGGCAGTATGCTCATCGTTTTCAGCGACCCCGATTGACTATATATGCGCACCACTAAATGGCCAAAAAACGCTATTTTAGACGACTTTTTGACAATTTTCTGTGTTGGGACCTCGAAAAATTTCTAAGTCCAAACGTCGATTTTTCCATATTTGACCATCTGTAAAAATCGACCCAGAGCGAAATTCGGAAATCAAACATAAACTTGATCTGGACCATAACCTAGATAATCAAAAATTAGTATAGAAAAATTTTTCCTATGGGCCGTTTGAAAAATCGGTGTGCGCAAAAATCGCCCTATAAAAGTGGTCGATACAGAGAAAAAAACCCCCACTTTTAAACTTGTATCAAAAAGTCGATTTTTTCAAAGTTCATTTTTTCCGGACAAGTTTGGTATCATTCGAAAGCTCTTGGCCTGGAGATTTCAAAAATGTAAACTTCAGCTCTCAACTCCCTACCGTTAATTAGTTATGGCTAATTAACAGTTTCCTTAATCCGCAAAGTGCCTTTATAGCTCATATTATGAGGGGCGCTCCGCGCACCCTCATGATATGAGTCGATTTCTGAGTAGTTCAGATATTGAGTCGTTGTCAGCGGACAAACTTGAAAACCAATTTTCTTCATATTTTGTCAGTTGATTAGACATGGCAAGCATAGTAAATATCAGCTTATAACGATGGGCAGTTCGTCCGTAAGGTCCATTTTTGTGATTTTCCCATGACGGATGAATGGGAAGTTTTGATCCTTGACTTTGTCCCATTGTATTGAAAGATACAGACGTGCTATAATACTACGTTTGCTCCTCAATTTGTTTATAGAGCCCCTCTGTGTGTATGCAGAGGGCAGTCTCCTTAGCTGTCACGTATATATAGTCAGAGGGGGGGGGGAAACATGCCGTAAAAGAGGGGGGAAAACATGGTCGCCTACTCCCCAACCATAGCAGCTGCAGCTCCCTAGTATAGCCCATTAGAAAGAGCAAGTCTTAAACTATACCATGCAGTACCAGAATGGTTTCTGAGTTCGATTCTGTAAGTGCAGTATATTCTTGACCAAAGTTGACCTCCCAAAATTGGCCAAAATGCTAAGGATTTTCGAAAGTTTGCAAGTGTATATATATCTAACCAACTATCAAACTTTGGCTACTATATAAATTGGCATTCGGGCATAATTTGACTTGCTCTATCACATGGCAATAGTGGTTTTCCCCTACGTGCACCCAGTAAAAAAATTTGACCATGTTTTCCCCCACATAGGGTCCACTAGAGCGGGGAAAAACATAGTGACTAAATTTTCAAATTTTTGCGTATGCTTCAGGAAGGCGTAACTAATGCTTCTATAGGAAAGAGAATGCTTTAAAACCATTAAAAACCTCAAAATATGCCAACTTTGAGCATTTTTGAAGCTTCTAGCTCGAAAATTTGATGCTATAATGTTCAAAGTTCTGACTTCGACAAAACTTTCTGACCAAAATTTAGCTGGCACCGTGCTCAGTCGTACGAGTCTCAAAGGCTCGCGCAGCGCCTTTTACACCCATATTATAGGGGATTGCTATCGCGCCATCCCCCATAATTAAAGTCTGGGTCCTCCACTTGTAGGTGGTCTTTCAATGTTGGTTCCCTTAGTTTTCCTGTTTCTCAAATTAAAATCTTAAGTTTTGGACTTCAAATTTCTCCAGGTTTTTTTTAATTCTATCGAATTTGAATTACGTATATAAAAGCTTTCAGATGTCATGTCGTGGTCGTCAGTTCATTTTTCCGAAACTTTCGTTTTGTTTTCCTAGATCTGTTTTCTTCCGTCGTGTAGACAGTTTCTGTAAATATTTCCAGGCCTGTTCCTTCTTTGGCGTGACCGTAGCTCAGCGGCAGAGCAACCCAGACCTTCGAGTCTGGGGGGTCCCGGGTTCAAGTCCCGGCGGGCACTTCCTAAACAGGCTTGGGAATATGTTTCCTGTGTATATATATATAATATGATTTGGAGGAAAACTGATCTAGTTTATCTAAATTTTTTTCAAAAGATTTATTACGTATATATATATATATCAATTAATAATTAATTAAACAGTTATAACAACAACATTTGCAAGTGTTATGGTAGCTGTCTGTTGCCGTTTTTGCTGCGATATCCGATCATTTCATGGATTCAGGTTGACATGAAATGCATAAACGTATGTCCGATAAGCAGCTTTCTACTGAAACTTAAGGGCACCAAATTATTTAGCATTTCCAAAAATGTATATACAACCTTAATGCGTAAGAATTAGTGTCCAGTGGAACACCCGGGATCATTTTTAGAATATATATATACCCTGTTTTTCCCCCACCGGTCTGTTTTTCTCCAAATGCCGAGGAGAAACAACACTCACAAAATCGATTATTGCTACAACTGTATATACAAGGGATCAGGCGTATTTCTATATATGAATCACTCTTAGAGAACTAAGGGCGATATACACCATGGTGCAAACTTAAGGGGGTCCATTTTTGGCCTATTTTTCGACCATCTCCGATTTTGCTAATTTTCACTATATATTTTTGTTAACACCCAAAAAATTGAAAAAATGCTAAGGATTTTGCAAAGTTGCTAAGGTTGTACAAAGCTGAAGGCTTGAGTGAGAGCATTCATATCAAGTATGGTGGGTAATATGGACCTGCTCTTTTCATTCATGTAAAGTTCATTCACACTGCTTTCGCTTCGTTGGGTATTTCGACCATGTTTTTTTTCCCCCACATTTTACCCCCCAAAACGGGGAAAAAAAACACGGTGTGTTTTTTTTACCCACCCCATGTTTTTCTTCCCCACCCCATGTTTTTCTTCCCCGCATCCATGTTTTCCCCTCCATTCCATGTTTGTCGTTCCAAAAGCACCCCTTTTCCCTTAAAAACATTGTCCCAAGTCATGACCACGTATATACGTATATGTGTATATATGTTGTAACGTAAATGCACCTTTAATGTTCATGTTTAGGCAGTTTTAATATATAATTATATATATACTGCTAGAATGGTCAAGAATTATCCTAAAAAGGAAAAACCATGGACCTTAGCGGATTTGAACGAGGCAGTCACCGAAGTGAAAGCTGGGCGCTTGTCCTACAATAAGGCTGAGAAGAAATATGGTCCATCTTCGACGAAAATTCGCCGGACGATAGAGCAAATGGAAACGGGGGCCAGCAATACTTACAACATTGGAAAGTGCACCGCCCTGAAGCCGGAAGTAGAAGAAGAACTTGCTAGATATCTGCGCATTATGATCAGATCAGGTAAGGGTACAATCTATTATCCTACTATTATACGTATACACTTACGTAGGTAAGTAATGACTAGGCAGGCATAGATATATACGTACTGTCACCTGTCAATGTCAGCAAACGAATGCAACATAGTGTCAGCAAATCAAAGGGTAAGTCTATTTAGCAGCTCACTGAACATCTAAGTACGTATTTGCAAAGCTGTATTCGTGTCTAAATACGTATATATATATATACAGTATGCACATTTTGTATGCTTTCTTAGCTGTCATTCATATATACACACCTGTATATATTGTTTTAGGGTTCCCACCCTTGAGAACTGCTATCCCAGGTTACGTGCAAGCCTGGATTCGAATGGACCCTGAGCACCGCCGCTGCTCCACGTTTGCGGCAAAGGATGATCTGCCGGGGAGAGACTGGATCCGCGCATTCTTCAAACGGCACAACCCGACCATGAAGCAGAGTGCCCCAATGCAGATAGTCCGAAGAGATGCCACCAAAAATCCTTTCATCATCTATGACTACTATGATCTCCTGGAGCTCACCGTTATGGATCTGGGCCTATCTAATAAGCCTGAAAGAGTGTACAACCTGGATGAGACCTGCTTTCACCACGACCCCACAAAATGCCGAGTTGTGGGGGTGCGTGGTGAAAAAAATCAGCGGGTGGTCCACGGCGCTGGAAAAGAAAATACCACGGTCCTTGCGACATGCTGTGCCGACGGCACCTGCTTCGATCCACTGGTGATATTCAAGGGGAAGCGATTGCAGTCTTCCTGGCGTGCTGATACGCCTAAAACCCCGAAGATGACCTATGCTGTCTCTGAAAATGGTTGGATGACGTCCGAAGTGTTCCTCAGCTATTTCGTGGACACCTTTATTCCCACAGTTCAGGAGAAGGGTGATGGGCCTGCTATCTTGATCGTTGATGGCCACACCACCCACATCTCCTTGGCTGTCATCGAAGAGGCTCAAAAGGCTAACATCACCTTGATTAAGCTGCCACCTCATACTACTGACATTTTACAGCCATTGGATGTCTCTTGCTTTGCACCTGTCAAAGGACGCTGGCAGGTTGCTTTGCAAAAAGAAGTCAACTGGAAAAGTGCCAAGGAAAAGGTCAGCAAAACAAGATTTTGCGAAGTCCTGTCAGAACTGTGGCGTGACGGTCTGAGTGAACAGAACATCAAGCGGGGGTTTTCGGAAACTGGAACTTTTCCTGTGAACAGGGAAAAGTACAATCGAAACCGCCTTGATCCTGACCTGCTGGACGAATACGAGGCCTGGGTAGCGGCTGGGCGTCCAACTGATGACGACGGAATTCCCAGATCTGCTGCCTTTTCTCGCCCTGATCCACAACCTGTCCTTGAACTGGAGCCAGAGGTTAGTGCTGAACCAGACGCTGAACCTGAAGCTGAGCCTGAAGCTGAGCCTGAACGTGACAGTGACCAGCCGGGGCCCTCGGGGGCCCAGTCAACTCCGCGCAGGTCACCTCGAAAGCAGCCTCGAAGTCCATCCAACCTAATGCCTCCGCCATCGACAACACCACGAAAGTGGAAATCCAAGCGAAGTCTTCCTGCTACGCCGTCTGACGTCCCCAGCCCTGCTACGTCCACTCCAACGGGAACCAGACCTGCTTATACTTTCGGTGGTATTCCGCCAATGCCACCACCTCCGCCAAAGGGTTATGTCTACGAGCTGGCCTGGGTCATGAGACCCGACCCGCAACTTGCTGAAGATACCAGTTTCCGCTCAGCTATCCTGTCTGGGCACTCTTCTGAAGTCAGCTCAACTCCGCCTGTCAGCAAGAAGAGATTTGCTGTGAAAGGGTCTGCGGCTGTCCTCACTAGTTCAGAATTCAAAGCTTTGGTTGAAAATAAGGAGAAGGCCAGAGCTGAAGCACTAGAGAAGAAGGAGCAGAACCGGCGGAAACGGGAGGCCGCCGCTGCCGCCACTGGCGCCGCCGCCAAATGTGGTGGCAAACGGAAAAAGGGGAAGCTGCAAACCAAAGATAAAAAGCAACCAGGTAGATATCTAAATGCATACAAATATATATACGTACGTAGGTACGTAATAACGTATGTAGGTACCTAGGTACGTACACTTATGCTGCAACTTACGTCACGTTTACACTGTTTCTATGTCTGTGATGCTGTAATATACTTGTAAAGTATATATATTCTCTGTTACTGTTTAGATACTTCCTCTGGTTCGGATGAAAAACCTGTTCTGTCCGATGATTCAGCTCAGTCCAGCTTGGATACGCTGCAACTGGAGTTCGATTACGAAGGATTGCTGGAGAAAATGCACTACATCGCCCAAAATATGGATGATCAGTGGAAGGAGCAATTCTTCGCCGTTTTCTATGACAAAACATACTACTGGGGAAAACTGCTACACGTAGGTGACATTGTATATATATATATGCACAATATAGCATAAGTATATGCACAGATTCAGCAAAGACAAGTTGCTATTCGAAATGGTTGCCCTTAAAAGGGCAGTTGGGATAAGAGACCAGTTGATGCTTGGACCAGTTGATGCTTGATGTATGTATCTGTATCTGTAATTAAAAAACACATATATACGTATGTTTGCATAAATATATAATACTTTCAGGTCTGGGCTGACGACGTAGATGTTCCAGCTGACAAGTGTGATTTCCGCTTCCTGGAACGAGTTCCTGGCGGGGGTGCCACCCGCTGGCGATGGCCAGGACGAGAGGACAAGGAAACCATCCAGATAAACCGTGTTTTCATGGGTCCCCAGATGCCTAAGCTTGATTCAAACCCCAAGAAATTGGAATACGAATTTGCTCAGGACAAATCTGCTGAGAAAATGTGGGCTCTGCTGAAAGAAAAAGGACTTCCCTTGGTCTGACTTGAATTTGGTTGAATTTTTTTCATCATGTGCTTTGTTTTTGTTATGTTTGAACTTTTGAATAAAACATTGGACTTGACTTTTTGTATTCAGCAACTTAGATTGGTCTTATCTTGTGTTTATAGACGAATATTAACGAATTTTGACATGTGTTTTTTCCCCACCCCCATGTTTTTTTCCCCATTTTGAGGGGAAAAAACATGCACATAATAGAGTCGTGAGCCAGAACCTGAGTAGTTACAGGAAATTTTAGGTCATGGTCCTGTAGTACTGCTGCCTCTGTATCCTGTGAAAAAGAAAGCGGAAACCTACCTCGCAACGATAAGGCAGCAGAAGCTTGCTTCCCTATTTGTGTTTCCCCCCCCCCCCCCCTGAGTAGATGAGGTGGAGCGCGTTAGCGCT
>JASAND010005638.1:0-10000 GCA_030248195.1 Trissonchulus latispiculum
CACTCACTAACCCCAACTTCTCATAAAAAGTGACTCCATCTTGAAAAACTACCGAAGTAGCTAAGATTTGAATTTAGTATCATCATTCCTAAGATAATTTACGAAATTAGCCTTGTTTCTAACAAATATTTCACAACGTGAACTCCGAAAGGTTAAACTCAGTAAAGAGGGATCGCAATGTCCGAGGGTTGGTGACGGATTAGAGTGCTCTGCTAAGAATCAGTCAGCTCGGACTGGACCCTTACTAATTACAGAAATTTTAAGATGTATAATGTTCGTGAGACTGTGCTGTCTGGTACCAACCAGACTATTTAGTTACAATTTGGTACAATTTAGTTTAACTGTCAGTTTTATGAGAGAAACCCAGAAACAGCGCCTGTGAACGAAGAATAACAGGAACCGCTAATTTCCCTTCAATTCACGACCGATCTTGCATAGAATTATGTTTCGGAAACGAAAGAACGTCATAGATATTGAATCAAAAGTTGTGTATATATGATGTCAATAGTTGTGCTAACTAATGAGTTCTAGCGATAAAAAGCATACAACTTTCATTAATGATGAGCCAATATATAACTGTCAGATGGAGGTTTAGGAGCTATTGTAAGGACTTGTCAAAGTTGTAATGAAAATGAATACTCTTTCGTAGGAGGTGTGAAGTCCTCAGAGATAAGCGTAATCTTAATTTGTCTCGTTATAATGAAACAAGGACTTCCCTGTAAAGCCTAAACCTATTTTTGAAGCACTAAACTGAAGGAAGAGAGAATTTTGAGCAATTAATCTTTATTCTAAAAAAAGGATCAGGCTTTCTTTAAAAGACTTAAGGCCGAATCCTGCTCCGGAGAGCGGAGAAGCGGAGAACGGACGAAAGGAAAGGAACAACGGAGATACTGATAATGTCTTCGTTTTCCGGTCCATGCTTCAACACTGGAGCTGAGAACGGAGAAACGGCATTTAGACTACCCACTAGAGATGAGCATTTCGGCCCGTCGGTCCGGTCTGGCCGGCCCGCGGGCTGGACCGGACCGGGCCGAGAAATTTTATAACTGCCGGCCTGAGCGGGCCGGAACGGGCCGGATTGACTGGAAAATGTTATAAAGTCGCCAAAATTAGCAAAAACATTTATTCATTTTGATTATTTTATACCAACATTTAACATTCCGTAGCATAATTTAGCGTTTCCATCATGCAATGAAGCTTTTGAAAAATGTTAGTAAAAATTTAGAACTTTTTTTGGCGGGCCGGGCCTAGCCGAATGTTGTCAGCTCGCGGGTCGGGCTGAGCTGAAAAATTTTGTCAGCCGGCCGGGCCGAAAACATTCGGCCCGTGCTCATCTCTAAGAAATATTGCCGCTTAAACATAGCGCTGTACTCTGAGTCAGCTACAATAATCACACTATTAAATATCAAGATTTGTGCAGTGCTTCCAGCTATTGTCTGAACTACCCCACCACTCAAAGTTCTTAAAATGTGACCAATTGAGCTAAATTTGTTAGCTGCATGTTTTAGCCGTACTGAGATCAAATATCGCAAAAAAATTCCGATTTCGCGAAATTAGATTTATTCGATGCGCTGGGGGGGGGGAAGACCCGAAGAATACTTTTGTCTTCGATTTTGCTTAAAATTTTGAATGTTGTGGTTTTCTGGGTGGTAAAGCATAAACCTGAAATCCTTTTTTGCTTCAGCTTTTGGTTAGCTAAGTATAAGCTTATATTTTAGGCAATACTGAACCAAAAAGTTCAGTCGAAAACGTGCTTCAAATTTGTGTTCTGCGATCATAAAATCCCTATAAACAACTTTTCAGCGAAATCGAAAACAAAAATTTTTTGGCTTCCTTTCGCTTCCCTTCCCCCGTATTGTAATACATGCAAGCTTTTGTAGACATGACTATGCAGCTTAGATCGCTCCGAGCACACTACTGACCCATTTCTCAGAGTGCGTATAAATGCTTTAATGTACGTACAGAGATGCTATACTACCTGAAAATTGAAAAGGGTATGTCTCACTAATCCCATGGTTCTTTTGCTTTAAGATATGACACTCGGTCATCCCTTAACCGGAGGCTAAATTTCACTGATCCTTGTTGAAACTGTGATATCTGAAGGTTTCTGTTCGAAGTGTCTGTTCGAAAAAGTCCTAGTTTCTTTGAAAATGTCCGGAAATGTCGAAAATCCTTAATAGTCGCGGACATGCAAGGAAATCAATATGATAAAAAGTCAAATAACTAGGATAGCCGACATATGTAGCAACAAAACCTTTTTTAAGAAACATACTAGCGACCTAGTACTTAGCTTGAAAGAAAGAGGATACTCAAATAAATTAATTAAATCTTGTATTTCAAACATAAAAAAATAATAACAAAATAATTAATAAACGATTTAACATGAATTCAAATGACTACGTCGATATTATCAAAAATCAGTAACTATATCTGTCCTAATTCCTACAGTCTAATGTGGGCTTTTCCCAACCACGTCTAATACCAGGGTTTAACAGCTTACAGTCTAATATGGCTTCGACCCGTCTAATACATGGGATCACTTCCTACAGTCTTATCTCAGAATTAAATACCGCAAATACCTATACGAATGCTACAGTCTAATTTGGACTTCGCCCACGTCTAATACCAGGGATAACACCCTGCAGTCTAATATGGCTTCGGCCAGTCTAATATTTGGTATAACGTTTTTCTTTTTTTGTGTTTGCATGCGCATATATATACTAAGTAGTACGTGTGAATGGGACCACAGGGCAGAAACGCATTTCAATTGATTTTCAATACGGGGGTTCTAAAAACCTAAAGCTGCAACTAGTATGTCGGTACGCCACTGACGACGCCCGCCGAATACTAGTATCAGTCTGGCAGAGTGGTCAGCGAATGAATGCACCTAACTTGTATGACTGTGTCTGTAGCACATCATAATGGATGCTTTCATCTTTGTTATCTCTAGAAACCCCAGTTTTCTCGAGTAGCATCCAAAAACACCATATGCAGGCAATAGACTAATGCTCCTCAGCAACATGTCTAAACTCTCTTTTCTCAAAGATACACTGTTAAAACTAAATTATCACTATTCTAATTGCAGACACCCATTTCTATCTGTCCTTTCTTCCTATGTCTCACTAATCCCATGGTTCATTTGCTTCAAGATATGACACTCGGTCATCCCTTAACCGGAGGCTAAATTTCACTGATCCTTGTTGAAACTGTGACATCTGAAGGTTTCTGTTCGAAGTGTCTGTTCGAAAAAGTCTTAGTTTCTTTGAAAATGTCCGGAAATGTCGAAAATCATTAATAGTCGCGGACATGCAAGGAAAATCAAGTGAGCCAGCATTGAAAATGAAGTTATGAGCAAATGAATAGAAGGTATGAATTTACCTGTCGCATATGAAAATTACTAGTCTACTAAATTGATCTTTGACTGTAATTTGAAACTTTCACACTTTCACTAGATTATTGAAGAAATACACCCTCTGTCTATGATTCCTTGAAGACAGTGAGATGTACTGCTCTTACCTATGAACTAATTTCAAAGAAAAGCAAAGCTACTAAATGCTCATAGGTTTTGTTTTTTGTACAATATGCACTCTTAGACACTCGTCATTGCAAGAGAATTTAATTCCGTCAAAGCAATGAGTGAAGCTACATATGCAAAGGGCTCAATGGTTTTGCTAATTAATAATTTCTCATGATGGTTCGCATGACTTATCGCCTCCACAAATCAGTCTGAGTGAAACCTAAGGAAAACTATGCCTAGGCAAAATTGAAGCCGGACACAATTCAGTATCTAGGAACTGACTTGAATGCATGATCGAAAACAGTTCTCTGTCCGATTAATCAGAAACCTTAACGATGGGCGTTGTTGTCTGCCGCATTGTTAGGACAGTTATTCCCCCCAGTGCTTAAGCCTCTCCTTAAGCCTTTCTGGAACTTGTAGAATTAAGTAGAAGCCAAGCGAAGTAGTCAGCAACTGACTTTATGTCAAGAAAGTAAGTCTTACATAATCGCAGCGATTATCACTGGACTGACCATACGGGCAACTCACGTAGAAAATTCTTTCTAATTCTTTCTAGAAAATGGAATTAAAGTAATTTCATATCTCTCTATACTGCTCCTAGTTAACGATTACAGCTATACCTACTGTTTCAATAAAAGAATATAACATGCGGAATTATAAGCTGAATACGTCAGTCTGTCCGTCTAAGATTATGCAGGTATTTGCGTTAAAGCTCCAGTTAATACTAGGAAGTTAAAACTACGCCGACACAGTGTGAGAGTGCTCCCCACACCCAACACAATAGCTATATTGAGCATCAATTAGCACTGAAGTAGCAGATTTTTATTTGGCAGGTATAAGTAGTTATGGGTCTTTAAGTGTGTAAATTTCAGCAAACTTTTATTCTCACCGGTGGCTAAACTCAGTTAATTAGGTTTTACTTAAGACTAGGGATGCACCGGGGCCGCCACTACCGGGGCCGGGGCCTGGAAATTGGGGGTCCAAATCTTAAATTTTCAAAAATTTTCTGGAAAATTTAAATTTTGCACTAATTTTTGATATACAAACGTTACTACATATCGTTGTTTTCATTCAAATCAGCGGGAAAACAAACGATTTATAACACTTTTTGACTTTCGAAAATTCAAAATTTTGGTCAAAAATGTCAAAAATTACAAACTTTTGCTTATTTTTGGCCCCGGTTGGTACATCAGAAGACCATCAGAAGTTGGTGTTGTGGGTCCAAAGCTCGACATAATACGTACACAAACTTCGCCTCGCCCTGATCGCTATGTGCAAGGTACGGTACCAAAATTGTCCAGAAATAGTTCTGACATATAGTGCTTTGATATCGTGTAAAATAATCTCTAGACCATTGTATTATTTTCTGTGCGATACAATAAAAGTGCGAAAAATTGGGTGTTGTAGGTCTATACGGGTGGAGGTTAACTAACGTCTAATGAGCTGTAGTTTACCAAATGAACCCAACTTCACGCCAATTAATACTCCAAGTATATGTCTTAACTTCTGTAAAAATGACGTGATTTCGTTAATACCTGCGTTCGCAGTGCTAGATTACATTATCGGTATTGTTGCTGTTATTTGGTGCCATTTCGAAGATGTGAGTCAATTACTCCAAAGTACTGTGGCAGAATCGGCTGAAACTTTGTGCATTGCAGGCCAGTGAGTGTACCAAGATATGCAGAAAGCTAGGTCACTAAACGTCGCTCTAGTGTTTAGAAATGGTAGATTGATTTCTCGAAGTATGGATAGCTATCGCTCCAAAAAGCTCTAAGACAGTTGTAAGCGCATTCTGAACGAAGGAAGCATCATATTGAAAAACGGATTAATCGGAGACAAAAAATTGTTTGATCCCATTTTTACTGCGCTTAGATAGCTTTTCAGGCCTAAAAATAAGGGTTATTTCTTAACAAAAAATTTGCTAGCACACTAACCAGAAATCCAAAGTCCTCGAAACTTACAGACAGTTTGCCCCTATTAGAGCCTAATATTTGCTAAAATGCTGGGGTAGGCTAGGGGCTGTCAATTTTATTAGACCGAAAACGGCGCACGGTCACATCGCAACTTTTCACCAAATTTCAAACTTTGAGCTGTTACAGTTGAAGAAGGAAGCAACGGTCGAAAGCCGGAATACTTTTAATATTTAGCACTAGTAACAATTAGCATTTATGGCTGAAAGTTTCAGAATTAGTCAAACCGTGAATCCACCAGAGCTGAAAAAA
The DNA here is from genome assembly GCA_030248195.1 of Trissonchulus latispiculum. Taxonomy (NCBI): domain Eukaryota; kingdom Metazoa; phylum Nematoda; class Enoplea; order Enoplida; family Ironidae; genus Trissonchulus; species Trissonchulus latispiculum. The sequence goes on from JASAND010005638.1 coordinate 5,740, forward strand.
CCATTTTGAAAAATCTCATTTTTTGCACCAAAATTTGTACCTTGGCGCCCTGCAAAGAACAGTGTAGGTGAGATATATTATTGCCCACCCTAAAGTTTTTTACTTTGATATGTTGGCTAACGTTGGGGGGCAAAAGCAGCTCTCTCCGACGACGTTATGCCAACCCGTTGGTAGCCTCCCCCCCCTCTTAAGGGGGGGGGGCTACTAAAGGTTTGCCCCGACTTTGTCCGATTGGCCTACTTTTTGGCGAGGACATAGAGCATGGGTGTGGTCAAAAAAATATCGGGTACTGAGATCTTAGTTGCCTTCCAGCCATGTGCAGCCGTCGCGTTTATGTGCCCGACCCCCCATTTTACGCACCTACCAACATAATTAATTACAAATTTCTGCTGACTACTAGGCCCAAGCTTCAAAGCTGTCATTCGCCAATATGATTTGGCACATATGTCCCTACCTGCAAAAAATACTAGATGTCTGTATCTTATCTGCATCTCAGGGAATTACTCTTTAAAGTTGAAGTTTCGGCAAAAATTTAAAAATTGTTGGCTAACGAAAGGAAAATTTTATTGCTGGAAAATTTCCTAAAACGCCTTTTTTGGGGAATGGTAGCCCAGAAATCGAAAAAATCAAATTTTTTGAAATTAAATTTTTTGAGATAGTTGAACTCAACGGGGTCGAAAACACCTGAAGTTTTGCGATTTCTATGGCTGCAGAAAGCCTCTACACAGGATCCGACAGACTGAAAATGGCGGTTTCGGCAATTTTTGAAGATTAAAGTTGACATAAAAATTTTTGCACGCTCGCTGCAGAATTTCTTGCCATTGGGCACAAATGAGTACTCCTATAGGACCTCCCTTTATGCCAAATTACAGCCTTATAGCTCGCACCAGTAATAAAATTTTCCTTTCGTTAGCCAAAAATTTTTAAATTTTTGCCGAAACTTCAACTTTGAAGAGTAATTCCCTTAGATGCAGATGAGATACAGACATCTAGTTTTTTTCAACAGGTAGGGGCATATGTGCCAAATCATATTGGCGAATGATAGCTTTGAAGCTTGGGCCTAGCAGTCAGTAGAAAGTTTTAATTAATTATGTTGGTAGTTGCGAAAAATGGGGGGGGGTCGGGCACATAAACGCGACGGCTGCACATGGCTGGAAGGCAACTAAGATCTCTTTACCCGATATTTTTTGACCACACCCATGCTCTATATCTTCGCCAAAAAGTAGGCCAATCGGACAAAGTCGGGGCAAGTCGATTTTAGTAGCCCCCCCCCTTAAGACCTTAAAACATTTTGTATATTCCTTCGATCGCTTGTAATAAATCAGAGAATTTATGGCACTGCTGAAGCTGATGGTGTGGAAATTTCGAATTTTCGTAATATACGTAGTTTAGCCAATTATGGAGGGGATTTCCTTCATTTTCGGTCACTTTCGATTGAGACCAAATTAATCACGAATCATCTCCGAGGAAGACATCCAAATTGCATCAAATCAGCCGGAGGAAGCCGCCAAGGTTGGAGGTTGGTAATGGGGGTTTGGATATTTCGACATTAATTTAAAATTGTAATTGCACACGGTCATTTTCTGTTCGGCTTGTCATCTTGGTCCCCCTTTTGTCCCTTTTGTATTGTCTGCGTATATGTGATGTGTTCTGGTTTCTTTAATAGGGTTGGGAGTGTGCTGTCATATTTGGGTTGTGTATGGGTGGAGGCAGCTGTGGGTCAAAATTTTCTTTAAAATTCTTTTTTATGTCAGAGGTTTGGGAATCTTATTTCTGAAGGTTCCGGAATATAAGTTCTGAAGTTCAAGAAATTTTACTGTTGTTCAAAACTCAAGTCTTTCTTTTTGAGGGTGCTTCCTCGTTGTGGTCCTTGTTTCGTTGCTTATATATGTTATTCCGTATTTAGTCTATCAAGGAGGTTCCGGTGTATTTTTACACGTACCCGATAAGCCATGTAGTGTGTTGTGTTGTCGACTTTCGGGCAGGAGTCCGCGTGTGCGAGATCCTGTTTTAGGTTTTCGTTCGTGTATGTTGCTTTATTATTTACTAGTAGGTAGGTTATCTAGGTTAACTGTAATTTTATTTTACTGACTGTATGGACCGCGGCGAGGGCGTGCGCTTTCAACAGAGGGGGTATTTCGTGATTTTGTGGAAATTTCTTTGCTTGAAAACTATACGAACTTCAGAACTAATATGCAAATTAGAAATTCCTAATTTTCGTATGCAAATTAGTTTAGCCAATATTTAAACTTGGAGGAATTTTCTTCATTTTCGGTCACATTCAATTGAGACCAAATTGATCACGTTTCATCTCCAAGAAAGACATCCAAATTGGATCAAATCAGCCGAAGGAAGCCGCCAAAGATAGAGGTTGGTAATGGGGGTTGGGGTATTTTGATATTAATTTAAAATTGTAATTGTACACAGTCATTTTTCTGTTCTTGCCTTGTACGCATTTTCGCTGTCTTCAAAATAAATCCACATCCTGTTTGAATTTTACTCTTGACTTCAAAATCACACACACTCAACACGAAACTCTGCAATCTCTTTTATTCTTCTACTAAATTTTTAAGATGGAAACAACCATAGAACTTATGACATGAGCGTAGACATAAGGCCCTGAATTAAGACAAAGCAAAAAATACACTCGACACCAATAGCCAAGTTAACGAATAGCTGATCACTATAATCAATACGGGTTGACGGATGAATCGATGATGGTAGGATGGAGTCGATCTTTGCTGTCTTCGATTGCAACAGTAGACTGCAACGTAGCTAGCAATGCTCAATAGACTGGTTAGGTTTAAGTCAATGGTCCAGGTAATGCTTGAGTTGTAGAGTAGCGCAATTGGAGTTGTGCAAATTGTGATTTGCTCATCGGCACACACACGCACGCACACGCCACGCACACGCACGCACACGCACACACACGCACACACACACACACACACACACACACACACACACACACACACACACACACACACACACACACACACACACACACACACACACACACACACACACACACACACACACACACACACACACACACACACACACACACACACACACACACACACACACACACACACACACACACACACACACACACTGCTAGTTATGCTAATCTCTTCTCATACTTAGGAGCGCATGGTGTTAAACTCTGTTTTCGTAAGGAAAAGATGAACAAAGATGAAAAAGATGAAGATGAATGAACTTGCTTTGAATGAATTGAACTTTGAACAAATGAACTTTGCTGAATAGCAGTCCCATGTTTGCTCCCACTAATTTTCACCTGTAAGTAGTTATTTTTCATTACCTTTGTTAATTCTATTTGTTGTTACCTGCTGTACCGTCTTTTAGACGTAATATTTTTCCAAATCGCGTAATATATAGGTAACTTAATTATGTCAATTAAATTGTTTTAGTTGCTAAACTTTGATATAAAATAACAAAATGTTGGCTCGAAAATGCTTTTGAGATTCGTGTTCAGCGATCACAAAACACTATATCACAACCTTTTAAAAATCGTTGGCTGCATGGTACTCCGATGAAAGAAATTTAAATTTTTAGAATTTGTAAAGTTTTCTGACTTACCCATTGACCTAATGACATCATCTGGGAGCACATTGGGCCTATTTTCGATTCCATTAATAGGCCTTCTGTCAGGTTAATTGCAATTAGCTGTCAAGAGCTGTGTAATGTTAATATAATCATTAGTGATGTTAAATTAATGGTTTGGCTTGCCATCCGTCTGCGAAACTTTTAGACTGTGTCGCTAACGTTAAACTTTTACGACCTTCTATGTTCTATAACTTTCTTCCTATACTCACTGCTTTCTAGTACATATTTATTAAATATTAACCATCCAAACATGGAAATATTTGAAATATATATATCTAAGTGGTTAGTTTTAACTTTTTCGGAAACCAATGTATGTGACTTTCATACCCTTGCTACAAATGACTCTATGGATTTTATTAGAAACAGTTGCAAAGCATATGCATCCCATTTCTACTTCTGCGTATGAATTTATCACAGTTAGAGACATTTCTTTTATGTTCAACGCTTTTACGCCAGAATTTTGTTTGAACTATTCATCGAAAAAGCTGACTTTACATTGCCGGGCTCCGCTTTTCGTCATAACACTTAGAGAAAAAGAGGAGCTGCTACCAATCAATAAAGGTTTAACTTCTTCTTTGAAGGGTTTACTATCCTTAAGGTATTATCCTTGCATTTGAAGGTTCATTTGAAGGTA
>JASAND010005638.1:15000-36005 GCA_030248195.1 Trissonchulus latispiculum
ATTGAGAGAGGAGTGGATTTAGAGGGACATTTCCTACATTTTCCCTTCCATATTCTCAGCAATCTACGCGAACTCCGAAAGGTTAATGTCAGCAAGGCTGAATCACAATGTCCGGGGGTTGTCGAATAATTAGAGTTGCTGATATGTAATGATCTGTCAGACCCGGTTCGATCCGGTGAATTAATACTAAAATTGTAGTTGTCACTTCAGCACCTGCGCCTCCAAAATTCGACCCAACGACTCCATTGTATCCGTATAAAACGTCTAAATTCAAAATGTCTAACGATCCTAAAGTCTACCGACGAAACGACTAACCGCAAAACGTTTACTAAAACATTTAGGTGCTACATTTAAAGCAATTTTAAATTAGAGTATTTTAAATTCACACTAGATCAATGCCTAGTGTACAGTTTCAGTTTTTAATTTTTGTTTTTAATCTAAGAATCTAGGTTATCATAATTCATATAGCTTGAAACGTTTTTTAAAATTTAAAATGTCTCCAGTTTTCAAATTTTTCAGTTTTTTAAACCGAAACTTAAAGTTTATACATTAATTTCAAAGTGCAAGGTACATTTCACAGAACTGACAATACTTTTTCATGTCTGATAACTGGATTTAATTTAATGTTATGCAACGACAGCCCTGCTTTGACAAATATTCAGTCGTTGAGACACGCGTTACAACGATACCCATACTGAAGCTATGTAAAACTAGCGAAGTAGCGAGAATGGGTTGCCGCTCCTTTTTCCCTTAGGGACACGTGTTTCTTTCAGAAGAATGCAACAGTTTTTGGTCGTAACTTTCGCTAGACGCATTTCCGGAAAATGCCACAGGCAGAAAAGTTGTTCAGCTCGACGAGCTCTTTCATTTGAGTATCATATCGACCACTTTCGGAAAAATTTTTCAAAATCCGGGTTTTCGGGAATTCCCGGATTTTCAGTTTTTGGATGTAACTTTCACTAGACGCATTTCCGGAAAATGCCGCAAGCAGAAAAGTTGTTCAGCTCGACGAGTTCTTTCATTTGAGTATCACATCGACCACTTTCGGAAAAATTTTTCAAAATCCGGGTTTTCCGGAATTCCTGGATTTTCATTTTTCGGCTGTAACTTTCGCTAGACACATTTCCACAAAATGTCGCAAGAAGGAAAGTTATTCAGCTCATGCAGAAAAGTTGTTCAGCTCGACGAGTTCTTTCATTTGAGTATCACATCGACCACTTTCGGAAAAATTTTTTCAAAATCCGGGTTTTCCGGAATTCCTGGATTTTCACTTTTTCGGCTGTAACTTTCGCTAGACACATTTCCGCAAAATGTTGCAAGAAGGAAAGTTATTCAGCTCGACGAGCTCTTTTATTTGAGTATCATATCGACCACTTCGGAAAAATTTTTCAAAATCCGGGTTTTCGGGAATTCCCGGATTTTCAGTTTTTGGATGTAACTTTCACTAGACGCATTTCCGGAAAATGCCGCAAGCAGAAAAGTTGTTCAGCTCGACGAGTTCTTTCATTTGAGTATCACATCGACCACTTTCGGAAAAATTTTTCAAAATCCGGGTTTTCCGGAATTCCCGGATTTTCATTTTTTCGGCTGTAACTTTCGCTAGACACATTTCCGTAAAATGTCGCAAGAAGGAAAGTTCTTCAGCTCGACGAGCTCTTTCATTTGAGTATCACATCGACCACTTTCGGAAAAATTTTTCAAAATCCGGGTTTTCCGGAATTCCCGGATTTTCATTTTTTCGGCTGTAACTTTCGCTAGACACATTTCCGCAAAATGTCGCAAGAAGGAAAGTTCTTCAGCTCGACGAGCTCTTTCATTTGAGTATTATATCGACCACTTCGGAAAAATTTTTCAAAATCCGGGTTTTCGGGAATTCCCGGATTTTCAGTTTTTGGATGTAACTTTCACTAGACGCATTTCCGGAAAATGCCGCAAGCAGAAAAGTTGTTCAGCTCGACGAGTTCTTTCATTTGAGTATCACATCGACAACTTTCGGAAAAATTTTTCAAAATCCGGGTTTTCCGGAATTCCCGGATTTTCATTTTTTCGGCTGTAACTTTCGCTAGACACATTTTCGCAAAATGTCGAAAAAATTAAAGTTCTTCGGCTCGACGAGCTCTTTCATTTGAGTATCACATCGACCACTTTCGGAAAAATTTTTCAAAATCCGGGTTTTCCGGAATTCCCTGATTTTCATTTTTTCGGCTGTAACTTTCGCTAGACACATTTCCGCAAAATGTCGCAAGAAGGAAAGTTCTTCAGCTCGACGAGCTCTTTTATTTGAGTATCATATCGACCACTTCGGAAAAATTTTTCAAAATCCGGGTTTTCGGGAATTCCCGGATTTTCAGTTTTTGGATGTAACTTTCACTAGACGCATTTCCGGAAAATGCCGCAAGCAGAAAAGTTGTTCAGCTCGACGAGTTCTTTCATTTGAGTATCACATCGACCACTTTCGGAAAAATTTTTCAAAATCCGGGTTTTCCGGAATTCCTGGATTTTCATTTTTCGGCTGTAACTTTCGCTAGACACATTTCCGCAAAATGTCGCAAGAAGGAAAGTTATTCAGCTCATGCAGAAAAGTTGTTCAGCTCGACGAGTTCTTTCATTTGAGTATCACAGCGACCACTTTCGGAAAAATTTTTTCAAAATCCGGGTTTTCCGGAATTCCCGGATTTTCATTTTTTCGGCTGTAACTTTCGCTAGACACATTTCCGCAAAATGTCGAAAAAATTAAAGTTCTTCGGCTCGACGAGCTCTTTCATTTGAGTATCACATCGACCACTTTCGGAAAAATTTTTCAAAATCCGGACTTTTCCGGGCCCAATATCTCGAAATCCGTAAATTTTCCGTAAATTTCGATTTCAGTTTCGAACTCAGCGTGGTCGACTTACCTTATGACCAACTTTTGAGAGAAATCGAAGACAAAATTTTTACTTTTCCCTTGGCCCCCCCTTACCATTTTTAAAAATTCCGGGAGCCGCCATTCCCGGAATCCGGGAAATATCGGACTATCCGCGCTTCAGTCGACACTTCACCCCACCCCAAACCCCCACTGAAAATTTCAGCCCAATTGGTCAACCCTAGCAAAAGTTAGAGGGGGACAGGGGTGGTCACGAGATGAATAAATAATAATAAACGGACATACCCAGATGAAAGGGTTGCCTTTTTGGTAAAAAGCGGCAACCCAATAAACCTTTTATAAGGCAAGCAGGTATGCATAACTGGTCAACATTGATAAGCCTGGTATTTAAGTGCTGATGGCTCAGTGGCGTGAGATTTCCCCCTGGGCGCTATGCTACCATTGAAAGCGCCGACGCTCGTCGACCCGCTGCACTGACATGAAACATTTGGAAGCGTCGAAGCTTTCAAATGTTGCATCTCCCCCAGAGAAGCGTAGACGTGTGTCGACGCGAGTAATCGCGCCTATTTTCATCCCGGCATACGTGCGTCAATGCAAATTAGTCCGCGTTCATGTGCGCCAAGTTAAACTGACGTTTGTAAACGCACGTCGGCGCGTCTGCGTATGTGACTATGAAAGCACCTTAAGCCTATCTTGTCTTTCTCCTGGATCCGGTTTCAAGGGTGGTCGATGCCTGACGCTTCAGTGTCAACTTTTTCGTTCTTGATATTCCTGAGGGAGTTTCATAAAACATTTTTCCTACTCTACTCGACAACTAAACTCTGCTAGTTGTCGAGTCGAGTCGCTAATGTGTTTCATAAAAGTTGTTAGTGCTGCTAGCAGCAGCAGAATCTTAGCTAACTTGGTGGAGTTCTCAAAACGTTTTATGAATCACTAGTACTCGCATCTCGCACTAGCATTGCGAGTACTAGCACCACACTAGTACTAGCATGCTAGTCGATTTTTTATGAAACTGCCCCCCCAGGAAGATCAAGGAAGATCAGGGTCCACCAGCATTTGATGGAGGCCGAGGTACAGAGGTTGCAGTGGGAGTGATCCTGCGGGTTTAGAGTTTCCTGTCTCGAGTGGGTTCGAAGCTGAGCTTGTGGACTGCCGCGGCACGAGTCTCAAAGAAGTTCGGAGGAGATGCCTTTTTGAGAAGCAGGCATTGTAAATTGATTTATGCAAAATATGCGAGAATTCTAAGGTAGTTGAGCGGTCTCTCTTACGGTTGAGCGGATGTTGCCGACAGGGCGAGTTCTTCGCTTTTGATGCCTAGTCGATGGTGAAATTCTTTCCTGGTTCTCTCTTGGGAGTACTCTCCTTAGCCCACTAACTTTGGTGGAACTTGGAAGCCCCTCTTCTATACTAGCCATTAACTGTTGTGTTGTCAAATCCTACTTTTTTTATTGTCATCTCACCCCAGTCGGTATCTACTCCGGTTAGGGTAGTGCCAGCTTAGAACGTACGCACGCATTGTTGAGGCATCATCAATAAATAAAAGTTAGAAACAAACCTCGTTTGTGAACATAGTATTGTCGTAAACAACAAATTTCTACTCAACTCCCGGTAGTTGAATTTGTGTTAGGAAACAAGGAATGGGTTGGCAATTGAATCAGAATTTGTGTAGAAGTTGCAGTGTAGTTATGCTAATTAATACTTTCTGATGATAAGCACGCATACGTTCTCCCTTGTCTTAATGATGAGCAATATTAAACAGACAGTTTAGGGGCAGCTCTAAGGTCTTACTTTAAGAAAGACGTAATGAAAATGAATGCACCTATTGTAGAAAGTGAGACTGAGAAATCTCAAGAGATAAATTTAGTCTTAAGGTGACTCGTTTAGATTTAACGAGTTCCCTGTAGACTTTGAGGACTGAAACAGACATTTTGAGCAATTAGCTTTATTTTCCAATAGGATCAGCCTGTTTTGATTCAGCAGGACTTAGGCAAGTATTAGAACAGTTGTCACACCCTATAATCGGTACAAAATTTAGTATATCATCTTAGTGATCGTATATGTAAAGAAAAGGTTATTTGGGGGGTCGTTTTATTCCACCTTCCTTCAAAGTTAATCACTGATCTATGAAGATCCACGTCGAGCACTGGTTTTATACTTGCACATACAGGGGTCACACTTTTAACCTATCTAATATTAAGACCAGATATTCGGTTCACAGTTATTTCCTACTTTTGAGTGATCTAGGTATCAAACTTCTTACTCTCTCTCGCTCATACGCAGGTAAAGCCAATTCACGCCTTGATTAAATTAAATTATTAGTTTAATGAGGCTGTCAAGGTTATAATTATACATAGCATAATATTATCTACAGTTTAAAACATTGGGTTACTGACATACAGATAAGAACAAACAGGGTACAAGATTAGACAAGGTCAGTACAAGCTGATACAATGACAGACAAGCACAATACAAACAGTTCGTGTTAGATCCAGATTCCCACTTCAAACCTAAAGTTTTAGACACTTTTTCCTTTAAAATCTCAATCACAGGTTCACAATAATATTAACCCTCCAGATTAATTAAACTCACGATTCAAGCTACCTGATTGATCCGGTTCCAAGTGTGATGCGTCAGGTCAGGATGGGTGGGTCTTCCGAAAGGTAGGCAGGGTAGGGTAAAGTAGAGCACAGTAAATAGGTGAAGGTCGGTTAGAGAAAACAAAAGACAGAGTCGTGGCCGGTCCCGAGTAGAAGGTAAATCACTGAACAACTAAACAAGTATCAACCGGTCTCTCCCGTATTGGGCCCTCGGTTATACTGCTGACAAGATGAAGTACCAACCGGTCTCTCCCGTATCGGGCCCTCGGTTGTACCAAATACAAGCAAAGAGGTAAAACGCAAAACCAAGCGAGAAGCACGTCTGTATCGTACTGCGGCCAAACCACGACTGACTTTGGAAATCTTGAAACTTTGGGGGTTTGGGGAAGACCTGTCAATCATGTGTGCGTGACGTGTAAGGCGGAGCTTGCGGCTCCCTTTCGTGTAGTGCGTTTTGTGCGTGTGTGTATCGTCATACGTCACTTATCAGTGACGTATGAACCCAGCTCAAGGGGTGAAGGAGGCTCCCAGAAATCCCAAACTTGGACGCATTAACCCCACTAGTTTCCTGGGGAGATAAGTCCCCAAATTTTGATCTTTCTTGCAAATAAACCCATAAATTGTCTATACGGACTTTCCTTTAAAACTTGCATTTCCAAAGCCACGAATTCACAGTTCAATTACTGACTTCAAAACCAGTACCGCAGAAATGGAGACAATAACCAGACGACAGAACCACAGGCAGAAAATTATCCAATTCCAGCAACTGTACATTTTATACCTAGCCAATAGGGATCAAAACAAGAACAGTACCGATGAACTAGCTATTACAAAATATGAATTAAACAAGTGAAACGAGTCAAACAAAAATATGAATTGCCAAGCAAAATTAAGTAGAAAGTACAAGTATGGCTCAAATCAACATTTTCAACCTCAGATCGTTATTTTTTAGACCAGTCTCAACCAATCTCAACCTTAGATTAGCTGACTCGCAGCATTCTAACTTTTCTTGCCTCCACACTCTCCACCGCAAAAAATGTGGTAGGTTTTTACTAGGGGGGGGGGAAATGGAGTGAAATGAACAAACAATTACTGTATCGGTCAGTCACAGACATAATGTACAAATAAAATGGTAATATAGTTCCAACCTAGATAACTCAACTGTACAGATACAATGCAAAATTACGAAGTTCACAAAATTCTAGTCCATACAATTCTTCTTGTTGTTGATGATGATGTGGTGTAATCGGTGTGTGAGGTAAACAGTACAGTGCAGCAGGGGATGGGACGGTGACCTCTGTGGGAGATAGCCTGAGAGGGGCCTACGACGGCTAGAGCTCCAGGCTGCTTCAGTGACCATGGTTGGTGGCCGGTAACAGTTCACATCGGCCAAGGAAGGAGTGGGTGCAGGCTTGCCACCCTGGGGACACGAGATTCCAGTTGGACTGGCGGGCGGGTAAGAATCCGCGCCGTACCTGGTGACTTCTGATGCGACGGTGCTGGTGGGGGTAGGGAAATGATCACCGCGGCGTGATGCATGCCGTCGGTCAGGGAAGTCGGCGGATGCCGACGTGGGGCGCCACAAGGGAGACTCTGGTGGATGACGGTTCTGGTTGAAGATCGAATCAGGAGTTAAAGCTGTGAAGGAAAGTGTCCACTGGTGATAGTGTTGTAGGTGCGTTTGGTTCTAATGATGACGTTCCGGCCAGAAGGGGATCGAACCACGGACCAACTGAAAGCGACCAAAAAGGAAAATAGCCATTGCTGAGCAAACAGCCTAGAATTAGAACCATGTACGGAATAAGTTATGGTATGAAATGAATTAATAAAGCAAGGGTGACTAATCTCACTGTAATTCAACCAGCCAATAGACAAAGGTAGTTCCGTGTGTGATCTAGTTATCATCAAATACCCAATTAACCCTTTCAGTTTTACCAGACACTGATCAAGATTTGAAAGAACTACATTTTATTGAATTGTTTTCCTCTGTACCCGTGTTCTGTAGCCTTTAGATTCATGACAGACGGAGAATTCCTTTCAGTATGGCTATTCGTTATGTCAAGTCTCTTACATTCCAAGTGCAACAACCAGACACAGTGGACAAAAAGTTAGTAAACAGAAACGATAAAACTCAGTATCCAGGGCAGACTGTGGATCCACGGTCCAAGATCAAACCATCATTGACCGCAGAAAAATGGAAAAACGGCTACTAAAATATGCACAGACAAGCACAGACAGACAACAGCTACAACACAAATTTTATGCTTGTTACTTAATAATCATCTTTTTAGGTCTCTATGATGTGACATCCTCCTCATGCTTAATGGTGCGAGTTTCTAAATTATCAGCCAGAATTCGTAATTCTACTTCAAGCTGTGCAGTTAACCAGAAACATTACAGTAACAGTAACAGAAGATCAGGAACAGAAAACAGTAAGTAGTGTCGCGTATGGTGCAGTGGTCGGCGCGTGGCGTGACAGCAAACTTGGGGGGGAACCGAGGGATCTCAGGTCCGGTGTAACTAACCGTATCAGCAGGGATATGGGACCACTCTGGAAAGCTGTCAGACCAGGCACAAACAGACAACTAAACAGAAACTTATCAGGAAGTGACATACACAAACAATAGCTGAATCATAACATGCAGCGCGTTCAACTGTTTCTTCCTTCTAGCCTGCCTTCACATACAAATTTCAACGAAATTAGCGATCAATGAACAGTTTTCTATAAAGTGTTCTTTTCTGTGAGTAGCTTCCAGCGAATCTTACGTTCATTTTCATGAAAAGTGTATATTCAGCCATTGCTTAACTGAAACTTAAAATTGGTGAGAGGACAGATTAGCAGGCATAAGTGGGTGCGAACGTTGCAGTGCATTCAACAAGAAAGAAACAAGGGGAGGCAGCTGACGGTCAAAAGGCATGCGACCGGAAGCGCCCCAACTTGGGTGCTCATACAGAACCAAAACACATTTATCGCCACACAGACGGTTAGGGCAACGAAAAACAGAGGGAAGAGGGGGGAGAAGCGCATGCACAGCTTCTCGCAAGCGGGGCTTAGCGGGAAACTTCTCAAACTGAAGGGTGAGGGGAGCGGGGAGGAACTGAAAAGGAACACAATAAAAAGATAACTTAAATTTCCAAAAACACATAAGACACAGAACCGTGCTCATCGGAATTACCTCCGGCCCCAGGATGGAAATGGGCCGCCGGGGAATGAAAACTTCCGTGGAGGCTGGGGAGGTGTGGACCCAGTCCCCATAGTGGGATTTCCGCAGCTCAGGGGGCAAGGTTTCTCGTTCCCGCTCCGGTCCTCGGGAGGGGCATCCATAGTCTCCGCGGCGTTGGTCGGCGGGCTGTAGTGGCACTGCAGGATGCGGGCCACCGGCTGGGCAGGCTGCGGGGGAAGGGACGGAGAAGTCACACAGATGGCAGAATCTTTGGACATGACATCATCACTGTCCGGGTCGATCTCGATCACATCGGAGGAGACATCACTGAATTCCGACTGATTGTCGTACTGGTCCATCCAGATGTAGAAGTAGTTGTTGAGCAGGTTCTGAGACATGATTCTGAAATATGTATACCACTATGAAGTAACTCGAATTACAAGCGGGAATGGTAAAAAATATGGCAAGGCAAAGGGACAGGACAAAAACTAAAAGTTAGAACTAAACTAAACTCTTTCTTGTTGTAAACTAAAGAATTGCTGATCAAACTGAACTTAAATGAGACGATATGCACACTGCTCTCCCGGAAAACTTAAAATGTTAGGGTAATAATCTACACTATCCCCTACCATACGCATGCGAAAATCATAAAGGTCAGACGGTAAGTATTCGGACAGTTGGACAACGACCTCACGCAGCGCGCGCACAGTATTATTAGACAGCGCCCTAAATTCCAGGCCAAGGGGCCAACCACTCAGTTGCTGTAACAAAATCACACTTACAGCTTGACAATTAATATTGGGACAACGACACATACCACCACCATACGACGACACAGACGAACGACAGTACTGTTTTGCAGGTAGACGAGACTTACGGACTTCATCACTTACTGGGTAAATTGCTACCGGTACTCCGTAGTAACTTAAGCCGAATCTCCAAAAACATACCGTACATATCAGCGTAGCAACTTGCGCAACCTGTGGGCTAGTCAAATGTATTCGCTTATTTGACTCATACATGTCATACTTTTCTGGATCAGTAAAAATGTCAACAGTTCCGCGCAGCATCTTTAAGCCCTCAGGTAAACAGTCGTAATCTCGATACGGACCTTGCATTTCAGGCGGACAGTATAAGGTAAGTGGCGCAGGCGGTGTATCATCTGTAGGATCGCGATCAGGCGTATCTAGGTAATACTAACATTCAACAAAGGTTTCAGTCACCATTCGGTCAGATTACTTAGCTAACAGACAATACACAATAACAATAGTAAACGAATATTTAAGAAATGTTTTCAGTTGTTTTTGAATTTTCTGAATTTTATATTACTTTTTATAGGAGGGTTTTGTGCTTTTTGTTAAATAGAAATCTTATTTACAGTCGGACATCTATACAAAATAAGCAAACAGTTAGAACAGTAAGTTTGTGGCAGTTTCTTTTGACTGCCGGTTTGTTTTTGGTTATTTTTAACTAACATTTTGCAACATGTTTTTGTTAAGGTTGTAAACCTTGGATTTTCTGTGCAGCACTTGTTCAGAAGCTGTGAATCCCGGAAGCTGCAACCGGAGCTTCTAGTGGGCATCATGGCCCAGAAGGATTGACCGACGACTGAATAATTTTAAGTCTACATCAGTAAGGATGGATTGACTGAGTAGAGCAATGAAAGAATGCATAATAGCAATTAGTCGTCAAAGTTTAACGGTCAATTCCTTACCCGCATGTCAGTTTAGGGTGCAAAGCACCATAAAAGGTTATTATATACAGTGTACATTACATGATACAAGTTATCTTATCTAGACAAACTAAATCACGGGAATAGCTATATTACAGAAACTATGGTACAGATCACAGTATGGTTTAGCGTCTAAGACTACCTCTCAGACGGACCTGAGCGTCGTTCATCCGAAGATTCATTGGAACGTTGAAATCTTCGAAATGGGTTTCTAAAAATGGCGTTAGGTCCTGAGAAAAGTGGACTTTCAGAAAACATTCGTTCAAAATCGGGTTGGGCTTTTAAAGCGTTTTGTTTAACCGTAGCTTCAGTAGGCGAGGAAGAGTTAACTAGTAACTAGTTCGAGTACACTTAATTTCGGGGCCTTGCCAGTGGGCCAACTCCCATGGGGAGGTTCGCGGACAGATAATACCACCATGAAGTATCGCTATTAATGTTATAGATGTAAAGGGAGTTCTGTTCAGTTTTTACCTGTTTCCCTAAAAGGGCAGTGGGGGGAAAGAGTTGCCAAGCCCAAAGTTTACCATATTTAGAGTAAGACATGATGGTCGTTTTTAACCAGGCGGCAATTAGAAAGATCTCATCATCAGTGGCATATTTAGCAGCTTTGGTTAATCTCTCTTTTACCTCATTAATCTTTGGGTACATGGCTTGAAAACGTCGCTTGTGTTCGTTAGATTCCAAAAATTCAAGGAGTCCCCGTTTAATATCCCTCCAGGAATCTTCCAGACCGGTAATAGCTAAGGATAAAGCCCTATAATAGCAATTTCCATCTCCTAATACGTCTATCACTTCATAAGGTTCATACAGAGGCATATGACGCAGCATTCCGGGTAACTCGTGTCTGATCTTAAGACCGTAAGTCCGTGCAATGAGTTTTTGCCAATCTCCATCAATGGGATTAAAGAAGTTTCGTCGTTGGTACAATTCTGGGTCAGCTTCCTGTGAGAGAGGCTCGTCTCCCAGAAAAACAAGCGCACTGTCTGATTCCGATTCGGAATCCGGATATTTGATATGCAATGGGGGTGACTTTTATGCTGTTTCGGTGACAGTGGCGGGCGTTCCAGTTTAGGTTCCTGTAGTGGTTCAGGAGCACGGTGATTCTCCGCCAATCTGGCAGACGATCTTCTTCGAGCGGGTTCCGGTTTGGGGGATTTAACGTTCTCTAAGTTAGCAGGCGTTTTTGATCGTGCAGAAACAATTGGCTTGGGTTTTTCCTTTTCAATTTGCAGATGTTTATTTTCTTTCTTTTCAGGTTGTGTAGGGTAGTCGATCGGGGAGTCTTTTCTCGGGACAGACTGTCCTGAGTCAGATAGTTTAGAAATTTCACATTCGGAATGGTCAGACGTGTCGGTCGAGCTCCCGTCATGCTGGTGAGTCGGGGCAGTAATGACACGTGGCTCAACACAAGGTACCATGTTGTTAAATTGTACTTTAATTCGTTTGGCGCGTCGGTTGCCAGCTGGGTACACCTCGGCGACGCAACCGAAGATCTTGTCAATCCGGTAAGGTCCTATACGCTTATCTAACAACTTATACACCTGATCTTTCTTAGCTACGTTAGAGGCCTCAATCATAACTAAATCCCCTACACGGAAAGTGGGTTCTACAGCATTACGGTTATAATTTCGATCTTGCGTTTCCTGGGCCGCTCCCGTCTTTTCTCGGGCGAGTGACCAGGCAAGTTGGAGAGCTTCAGTTGCATTATTAACATAATCGAATCCGGCATACTTACGATCAGTAGGAATAGCTACATTGGTGGCACTAGGTAATACAGGGTCCCATGCATGCAGAAGATAATGCGGCGTTTCACCTGTGGTAGCGTTTACCGAGGTATTATAAGCAAACTGACAGAAAGGTACCATGTTATCCCATTCGAGATGGTTCTCAGTAACGGTACTTATTATGTCTAACAGTGTGCGGTGCCAACGTTCGACTTGACCGTTAGCGGCAGGGTGATAGCGCGTAGTTTCCAATTTTCGAGTTTGAACCAGAGCACAAATTTCCTTATTCAGTGCGGCTACAAATTCCTTACCTTGATCGGAGACTAATTCTTTTGGCGACCCGTACTGCAGAACAATGAACTCAAGGAAAGTTTGAGCGATCGTGTAAGCGCGCTTATTCTTGATAGGCACAGCAATCACGTATTTGGAGAATGCATCAATGAAACTGAGTATATGCTTCATGCCACTTTTAGACGCTTTTGAGATATCCATTAGATCGCAATGAACTCGTTCGAAAGGTTCTACAGGGAGTGGAGCATGTCTTAACAAGGCTTTAGGATTTTTTGGGGGTCCCTTCCTTTTTTGACATCGAGGACAATATTTCACCCATTGCTTTGCATCAGCATGCATGCCTGGCCACCAAAAGTGCTCGGAGAGTCGAAACGAAGTTTTATTGCAACCGCCGTGTGCGGCGTAGGGACTATCATGACAAGCAGCAAGAGCTTCGGGGCGCAAACTTTCGGGTACAGCTAATACCTCAAGCACTGTGTCCCTAAATCTCTCGAGATGTACCAAAACACCATCTCTCATGTCGCAATGTTCCGATAGCGCGGCTATGCGGACGGCGCGATTGAAGTTACTCGGTAGATTCTTGTTAACTTTATACTCGATAATTTCGCCCAATAAAAGATCTTCAGCTTGCAGCTACTGCAACTTTTTCCAAGACTTTGGATTGAGAGTGACATTAGATTTATCGCGCACGGCAACATCGAACATTTGGCTAAAGACCATATGCGCGTGCTCCTTTCGTTTAGGTCTACCGGTTTCGGAGCGAAACTCTTCCCTTACTAGTTCTTCCTCAGAAGTGGCGGAGGGGCAGATATCAAGTTTCGTTCTCAAACTGGCAAGCTTCGGCCTGCCGGCGTGTTCACTGTCCGACACATCACCCACCGGAGAACGAATTTTAGGTTGTTTTTGAGGGGACGGTTGACTTTCTTCCGAATTTTCGGATTCTGACTGCTGAGAAATGCGCGAAACTTTGGAGCGCACAGTAGTGACACTCTTTTTGGCCTGGGCCTTCGAAATCTTGGGCAATTGAAAAGCACGACATTCCCTTCCTTCCCCTTTGACAACCACAGAATTAATATGAGCTACTAAATCATCACTATCTTCCTGGTGAAATCGTACCGATTGTCGATCACCGTTCCGTTCCTCTCCAGGTAATCCTTTTGCTACATCTGCAAACAAGGGGTTCCTAGATAGTCCATCAGCATTCCTTAACTGAGGATTATTCCTATGCTTAATTTCAAAGTCATACTCAGAGAAGGTCATTTGCCACCTAGCTAAACGTGAGTTTCGCGGGGGGTGTTTCATTAACCAACGTAGAGCCGAATGATCTGTAAAAAGAGTGAAAGGCGGTCCACCATACAAATAATGTCTAAAGTGTTCGATATCAAATTTCATAGCTAAACATTCTTTATCGTATGTGGAGTAATTTCGTTCGTACCTTTTAAGAGATCTGGCCGCGTAAGCAACTGGATGGTACTATCCTTCATCTTGTTCCTGCGATAGAACCACTCCCAAACCCAGATCAGATGCATCAGTATGTGAAACAAATCCCTTAGCTAGATCGGGGTGGGCAAGCACGGGGGCTTCAACAAGACTCTTTTTGAGCAATTCAAAAGACTGTTGGTGTGTATTATTCCACACAAACCGTACTCCTTTTTTCTTAAGACAATATAAGGGGGAGGCGAGATGAGCGAATCCCTTGATAAATTTGGCATAATAAGCACACATTCCTAGAAAACACTCTACATCCTTAAGCGTCTTTAGGTACGGCTAAGTCATGTATCGCTTGAATTCTTTCCTTCAAAGGTTCAACTACCTGTTCAGAAATGATATGTCCCAGATAGGTTACAGACTTTTTGAGGAAATGACACTTTCCCGGATTCATTTTCAGATCAGCAGCCCGTAGTCGGCCAAAAACTTCTTGCATAATTTCGAGATGCTCAGAGAAAGTTTTAGAGAAAATCAAAATGTCATCAATGTAGATAATACACATTTTCCATTGCAAATCTCCCAAAATTCGCTCCATACATCTTTGAAAATTGCCTGGTGTACATTTTAGCCCGAACGGCAAGACATTGTATTCAAATTGCCCATGAAAGGTATTGAAACTGGCTTTTGCTTTAGAATCTTCGTCCAATTCAATTTGATTAAACCCCTTACTTAAATCTATCGTAGAAAAGTACTTCGAACCCTTGAGTGATGTCATAATATCGTCAATGCGAGGGATCGGATAAATATCGGGATCGCTAATTTTGTTTACTCGTCTGAAGTCAACGCACAGTCGTAACTTCCCACCTGGCTTAGGTACGTAAATCATGGGGGCACTCCATGGACTAGTAGACGGTCAGATTAAACCATACTTCAACATTTCAGTCAACTCTTCTAGCAGAGGCTGTCGCAAATGTACAGGTAGTCGGTAAGGCGTAGCATAAATGGGCTTAGCGTCCCCAGTATTGATGTGTGCCTTAAAAATGGTACATTTCCCTATGTCGAAAGAATGTTGCGAGAAACAGTGCTTGTTTTGGCGGAGAAGTCCCAAAAATTGTCCTTTTTCAGTTGCATTCAAAGTGTCCTCATCAAATGAAATTGCCTGCATGGCTTCGGGCAGGTCTTTCACAGAACATGCTTCAATGTTTTTCAAGGAACTTATTCGAAAGTGGTGTCCCTCCCGACTCGTTTTAGGATTAGATTTAAACCGATTGTCTAACTTCACGACTTCCCCGTATTCATTAACGACCTCCTCGTATTTGACTTGTGGTTCCCGATGACTAACCCGATTACGAGGCGTTACATTACCTAAAGTAGAGTTCTCATAAACCGTTACTGGTTGCCCTGTTCCGTTACGCATGAGTACCGGTATACAGCGTGATCTCAAATCTACCATGGCGGGGAGTGCCTGAACTGTACCGGCATTCTCGTCATACTTAGTTACGTCCGGTTCAAATAATCCGTCATACTTAAGTGATTCTACACTTTCTACCAGCGCAGGTACGGCTACTTCAGCATATGGGGGAATAGTGACTTGCTTCATAGCAGACACCCGATAAGCGGTTTCTGTAACCGGGGATTGCTGTATTAGCTTAGCTACCATGGGGGGTTTACCAGATTTCAGCAAGCTCAGCTCTCCCTTGTGGAAGCTAAGGTTGAGATCCCCACCATGCTCATGCAAGAAATCAGTTCCCAGAAGACAGTCCTCGGCTAAACCCTTGGGCACCAGAAAAGAATGTTCAATTTTAGTTTCTGGAGAGTCATAAAATTCAACAGGTAATTTGACAACACCCCTAAATTTCAAAGTTTGACCATTTATGCCCTCGGCGCTAGGCGGGTGTGCTAGCGGCTTGATAGCTAATTCCAAAAAGTTAGCCAAGCTTTCACTCATCAAGCTCAAGTTAGCTCCGGTGTCAACTAAGGTCTGTATGGGGCGTCCGTTTTGGTTCACAAAGATCATGGGCAGTGGTCGGTGTAGAACTGGGGTATTAACACGGTGCCCCCCTTCATTTCTAGTCTGAGAGGGTAAGGTACCGATTAGATGTATCTCGCAATTCCTAGAAGTCACGGGTAGCTTCAAAGGAATCGTGACGCTTTTCCCGTTCTGTGTAGGCCAGGTAATACTGTGCTGCCCCAGATCGAGTGAGATTTCCTCAGGAAAGCTAGTCATAAAGTCAGATCCTATAATGCAATCAACAGTAAGGTTATCCACTACCACAAAGGTCCAATCTTGGATCGGTAAGGATTCCCGATTCCTGTGAAATAAGACGGGTGCAGTTACGGTCCCTACAATTTCACACTTCCCACCGTTAGCAGTTTGCAGGTACTGTGGTATTTCTACCGGAAGCATGTCTAGTTTGAGTTGTCGCACTAGCCCGGTAGTCATGACTGAGACAAGCGATCCCGTGTCAAACAAGGCATCTACAGTTTGCCCTAAAATCAGTAACGTCATGAGCAGAGGTACCGTTCGGACCATAAGTACGGAGTGCGCATTGATAGTTCTACTAGGATTCCCTACGATGGAGCGTGTTTGAACCTGAGAATTTCCGTTGCTGGCAGCGGAATGGGAGACTCGACGTTTTAAAGGACTCGCTGCTGCATCGGAGTAGGAAACTAGTGATGAGTCGGTGGTCTCATCTCCTGAGTCTTGTTTCTCAAGTGGCCGCTGGCACGAGAACCGAAACATATGCCGCTCATTTCTATGTTTCTTATCTAAACTCGTATCTATGGTGGGAGAGGCACAGTCAGTTCGCTCATCTGACAGGAGGTGAGCAGAAGCCTCACTGTCCTTGGCGTTATAATCTGACATAGAAGAAGCGTAAGACGTATCCCTAGAGATGGTTTTAGAAGTAGCCTGACACCTATTGACGGCCTTACGTAACTTATCGTAATCTAGAGATCTATTGACGGATCGTAAAGGGATCCGTTCGTCGTTTACCGCTAATGAACCCAATTCAATAGGAGCTTCCTCCTCATCATCACTGAAGAGTCGTTCAGTTAACCGGCAACCGTCCATGGGTGCCGAAATTACAGGAGCTGCAGCATTAGTATCAGGTTTGTAATGGCACTTACCTCGAATCCGATTTCTAAATTTGCGGCCGCATGGCGTGACCCAAAAAATTATGATACATCCAATAACCACGACAATTATTACTATAAATAGTCCGTGGTTAAGTTGTAAGGGTACGAAAGGCAAGTGTACGTATTCCTTCATTTGATCCAGTATCAAGTTTCGAGCTTGCTCATTCTCGTATTCGGCAGTAGACAACTCAGTGAAATGTAAAGGTGTCCTACCTAAAGGGGCGGGCACGACCATTTCCTTAAGGTCGGCTAAAGTGACAGTAGTCCTAGCGATTCCTAACGTACTGGTGAGCATAGTGTTACCTATGATGAGGTGCAGATAGCGGCCGTGTTCGAACCAGAGCGTGCCTGTTTCTGGTACTGGCACTCTTTCTCCTTCGGCCACATGGTTCAGAGACGGCGACCTAGCTATAATAACCTCGGTATAGTTGGTCCGAATGAGCACTCCCGCAGGCGTGGTACGGTATTCGGTGGAGTTGTCCAAGACCTTAACTTTGACGTAGTCTTTACAAGTGCTAAATTCTTTCTCTACCCTATCTTCAGAGAATGAAATAAGAATTTGTAGGCATTTAGCTCTTAGACTTGTAACTATAGCGTTTGGGGGACAAAACCGCAAGCCGTTTTACACTCGGTTACATCGATCTCACGGACTTCACCAGAGTCCACCGTTGAGCATAGTCCGGCATAGGGGCTAGGGTGGTGATGCCGTGTAACCTAGAGTTATGACCTAAGTTATGCACTGCATACAGTGGTCTTACCTCCTGCTCCAGTGGTACAGGGATTTCAAGCATAAATCCAAATCGGAGCGAGTTAAAATCATCTTAATAGGATAAACTTTACCAAATTGATAGATGAGACTAGGTTCCTGGCTTAGCAGGAAGTTGCGCAGGGAGGGATGTGTTTTGATTATTCCTTTCAGGGTCTGCAAATTAACGAGTCCGGGAGTAATTTCGGAGCGCAGTCCAGCATGCATTACAGAATTTAAACCTTCACGTAAAGAAGAAGTGAAAATGTGGGCTAACAATTGCATGTAGATTTGTCGCATGTACGAGAAATTAGAGCACCTTGCGCGAATAATGAGCGTAGTCAAATCTTGAACCGTATGATGCAAAAAGACGTAAACTTGCTTGTTTGCGTGCACAATGTTCCGAACCGAATCTGTAATTTTGATCTGCTCATCCCGGAGAATGTGAAATCCCTGTTCCACAGCATTCACCTTAGCATCTAGCTTACCTAGGTGATAGGAGTTAGACAAACTGTTGGCTATACCACCTATGCCTAATGCGCCAGCTAACAGAAATTCGATAAAGCGTTTATGACGCTGCCTACCTGGCTCTATAGGTGGGTAAGAAGTACAAACCCCCGGGGTAGATCGGCATAAGCTAGCTAGTAATTTGGAATAAAAATTTGTATTCAAAACTCCCGAATAAAGCTTTGGGTATTCCGCTTTTATCTGATCAATTTCTTGTTGCAAAAAATCATGCTGGGGACAACTCTGATTTATCATTCGCAAACAATACTGATCCGTCTTAGCCTTACCCGTATTAAGATCAATACAATCTTCCTCATTGGCCCACTCAGGGGGTTTCCACTGAGGTGAGATAGGGGGCACAGCCAACTGCACGATCAAAGCCAAATACTCAGTCTTCTGAGATATCACCCCTATACCTGCGGGACTCAAGACAGCTCCCCAACGAGGCAACACAACCGTGCCTATCTTAGCTATTTCATCTGCCAAAAAGTGAGACGACTCTGCTTCCGTAGCTGATTGGGCACTAGCGGTCGATAGTAGTAAACCCATTATAAGCCAAAAGATGGGCGTGCCGAATTTTCTCAACGAACGGACAGCCGAAAAAATAGACCAAAATGGTAATAGAAGTAGTGGAAAGTCGAAAGCCTTTGGTTTTTCGGTTTCCTTCTCGAAAATTTCCAACAATTTATCCGAATAAAGTTCACACTGAACAGCAACGGTATGAGACTTAGTACTCACTTCCGTTTCGCGGAAACTTTCATAATTTCGCGGCCTTACTTCGTCAGAATTAGAGATAGGAATAAATAGCTCCTCATCAGTTGAGGTTGCAGTACTAGGAGTGACCGCACCTCTCAGTAAACAGGGTGGCTCGTAGCGTTCTGTTTGACCGGTGCAAACCATGGGCAGTCGACACATCAGAATTCGGTGTGAAAAGTGCGGTGAAGTGAGGCACCTTTTTGCGTGTCGCACACATTGAGGGGAAACTGCTCGTACTGAGCGAGCAGAATACTGACCAGCCGACCCGGAATCAGACCGAGGCTGTCGACTGTAATACTGCCTACGACCATGATATTCTGAACGATCGCTGCCCGAGTAGGCAGAAGATCCTGAGTAATGTCTATCCCTACCGGAGTCTTCGTGGTAGTACCCGTTTCCCTGAACCCTAGATCGGGAGACCGCGAATTTAGGCCCATACTCAAGTCTCATCTCCACAGGGAGGTCAGACGGCTGATCCCTTCGGTCATTCGGTTGACCATTGTCTCGCCGGTTGTCAGGTCGATATCGCTCATTCCTATACTGCTGATCATAATTCCTATCATCCCTACGCTCATAATTTCTGTTATCTCTACTGTCATAATTCCTATTATTCCTGTTGTCATAACGATTCCTATTACCATTTCCATTGTTATCATTGTATCTACCACGATCATAATTGTCACGTCCCTGCCCATTTCGATTGTCATAATTTCGATTTCGTTTAGAATTTCGAAAAGAACCACGGTTAGGCTGAAAATGTTGGTTTCTGGCTTGATGAGTTCCCCCTCCCGGCTGTCGGCACTCGCGTCGGACGTGTCCGGGCTTATTACAGTTGAAACATGTGGTACCGGGGGGCAAGTCTCGTGAACGTTCAGTTTTTCCTGCACTGGATACCTTTTTGGAATTTTCAGCCTCAAATCTTTCAAACCGAATCTTCAAATCTCTAACAGCTTTTTCTGATTGCCGCAGGAGCGTCCTGCTCTGCTCGAAAATTAGGTTCCAAGAAGGATGGGTATACCTCCCCAGGGTACTCTCTTTCCGCCAACTGAGCTCTCTCAACAGCCTTAGCTAACGTAGTACACCCAGGAGGCACTCTGTTTTTGAGATCAGTTCTCAATCCAAAAAGAAACAGTCGTAATTTTAACAGTTCAACTTGTTTGTCAGTGAACCCGTCCTCCTCCTTAAAACTAAGGCGAGCGTACCTATTCAAGCGCATTAGATAATCAGCTACAGGTTCTCCCGTCTCCTGTTTCACCTGGAACATTAGGGAAGAGGCGTGAAGTGCGGTGTGCGGGGGTACCATAATCTTCTTAGCTTCCGCGATCAGTTCAGTCCATTTGCCCCTACTATCTTTGGGCACAGACCGGAAGAGTTCGAGAGCACGCCCTTTCAAGGAACTTGAGAAAGTATGCACTTTTTGCCATTCATCAAAATTCATTACGATACAAAACCTTTCGTATTTTTCGACGTGCTCTTCAAACGATTCCGAGGAGTGACCATGGTGAATGGGAACTGAGCTGAAAGCAGTGGCCACCCCTTGAGCTCTAACTACAGCATTAAATTCGGTCAAAGTTTTCGTCAGGGCAGTTAAAGCAGCGTTTTCGGGTCCAGCCGGTAGCGGCGTGGACGGAGGAGATTCCGGCTGTTCAGGTGGGTTGGGAGGTGTCCCCCCTCCCGTTTCTGCAGGATCAGGCATTCTGGGTATTACGTAGAATTATCTTACCTAACTAAACAACTAGATTATGAGACAATGTATTGTTATCAGAGCAATTATCTGTCACACACAGTACACAGTTATACCTCAAATCTATCAAAGTAGTGAGTTCTTTTTGGAAAAAATTAGAAGCCCAGAATTTTTCAGAGAAAACAAACTTCAATACGTTGCAAATGATCTTTCTAAAAATTCTGTTTTAAAAACTCCAATATTTTTTCCTCCAAAGGCGGGCTCCACATGTAAAGAAAAGGCTATTTGGGGGTCGTTTTGTTGAACTTCCTACTCTCTCTCGCTCAAGCGCAGGTAAAGCCGATTCACGCATTAATTAAATTAAATTATTAGTTTA
>JASAND010005639.1:0-29936 GCA_030248195.1 Trissonchulus latispiculum
GTACGTTAACACAAATACTACTCTCAGAAAAACCAAACTTCACCGGCTGAAAATGTCCACATCGTTCAGTTTGTGAGTTAGACTAAAACGGCTTCCCCAAGCGTGACTTACACGGAAAAAAAAACAAACGGACCTAACTTGTCCGGAAGCGAAAATTTCGCGCCCCCCTATAATACTATTAATATAAGACCTTAGCAAAATCATGATTCAACAGCTGTTCCACAGTCCAGCGCTGTCGGGCGTTGCGAAGAAAACAGTGACTCAGGAAATCTTTGCAGGAATCACTGAGACTATCCGGGACATCGGGGGCATTCCCGCTTCCCACAGCGTACATAATCTGCAGTCCGTTGCGATCATGCCAGGGCTGTTTACCCGTTACCATTTCCAGCACAACACAGCCAACGCTCCAGATATCGGCCGGTCGACCGTAGCCACCGTCAGCTCCGTTGATTACCTCCGGAGCCATGTAAGCTAAACCAGATTTAAGATTTAATAGAAATAGTAAACAAAAGTGCAAAAAGCTTACATAGTTTTGGCTCTTTCTCATGTCCCAACAACCAGTTGTTTTAAAAGCCATAAAGCAAAAAACAAAATAGGATAAAACGTTGTAGAGAGCAGAAATACAACAGAAAAAAGCTTAGAACTATTCATAGCTTAGAGATGTATAAAGTAGTAAGGCTCATCACCTAAAATTGGGCATAGGTGGTTTTACACTGACGTAAAAAGTACAAATAACAATGAAATATGAAAGTATGTGGAACATAACGAAAACATACGATAGGTTCCCACGTTGAGCTCGCTGATCTCATTTTCATTGGTCATGGACTGGCTAAGCTTCACAGAGCACCCAAAATCACCCAATTTCAGCACCGTTCTAGAACTGTGTTCATCTGGTTGATCTGTGGCCAGGAAAATATTTACAGCTAAAACGCAAAAAGTCTAAAAAAAGATTTGCACTGCTGCACTGCTGGAAACGCCGTGTCTTCTAATACGTAATTGACTTTTATCAATAGGAAAAAAGCAGATACAAATTGGATAAAATATCCGATAAAACAGAAGATAGCCTAAAAGCAAAACTCATTTTATTATTAAAATCCAGAACAAAATCATGCATACTTTTGATATCTCTATGTACAATTTTGTGATGAACATGAAGTTCATAGATCCCTTTCAGAAGATAATGAGTATACAGTCGGGCCAAATCCTCACTGAGCGGATCGCGACAGGCCTCCGCCAGAGTTCCTCCGCTACAGTACTCCATGAAAATCAAAAGCTCATCCTAAAACAGAAAAATCATAACAGCATCAAAATTACAACAATACTAAACATATCTACAAAATTACTATCCAACTACCCAGGTAAATGTTGCAGAGCAGCCATAGTACAGCAGATAAACACATCAAAGTTTTAAATCGTCCAATTAAACATAATCTGAACTGCCTAAATCTAGTCTGAAAGTTTAAAGTCAGCTTGTTTTACGGCCAAGACATAGACAAGACACGTCTTGTACTCACAGTCACAGGTACTCGCTAGCTTAGTGTTAGCAGCAGCGCAAAAATCAGTTATTTCATTAATAACTTACATGACTAACTTCCACCCCATAGTATCGTACAAGGTTCTTGTGACGAACACGCTCAAAGTTGTGGATCTCATTGACGACAGCCTCCAGGCGAATTCGGTCACGCCTGAACTTTTCCATGGAAATCTGTTTCACAGCCATCACGGTTCCTTCGTCCAGATTCAGGGCAGTATAGACATCTCCACTGTTCCCTCGACCTAGCAAAAAAACGAAAAACTAACAACATAGCATTCGCAACATCACAGTGAGCAGAATGAGTTTCAATTATGCTATCACAATGAGTAGTGCAGCGATGGCCGAGTGGTAAGGTGTTCGACTAAGGATCTTGATCTTACGGTCCTAGGTACGAACCCCCGCTGCCACAAGACTTTCGCAAATCCCCTTGAGCAAGGGACTAAGCACATATCGGTTCGCCGTGGGCTCCAGCCAACCCAGCTGTCTATCCTTAACTGGTCGGTAAATGGGTACCACTCCGGTGGGAAGGTAACAGGAGTCTGTGTTCTGGCGTAATGCCTGATAAAGGGCTGGCCCTCCTTCCACAGATGTAGTCAGCATTAGAGTTGTCGCTCCTGGCTTCGGGCTGTGAATCCGGAGATAAGCACCGCCACCCTATAACTTTCTATAGGTTGGAGTTCTCTCCAGGAGTCACTTTACCTATTTTAACATATCACAATGAGTAAAATTGCTAAAAGCAAAGTTGACATTTCAATCGTATTCTGGGCTTTTTAGTGGGGCGGGGGCCGGGGGGGCGCCCCCACTTTTTGGGTTCCCCCACTCGACTCCTTCCCCCCAATTCGGCCCACCCTCACTTTTTGGGGCACCCCCCAGTTTGGACTATTATAACTAAAAGGTTATAGGTAATTAATAAAATGAAAATCAAAACGTAGACACCCAGAGTCAGACCAACCTTACTTCATGATTTGACTTCGCAGACATACAGATACATTCTGTGTCCACGTTTTGATTTTCTTTTTATTAATTGTGATGTCATCGCATACTCTAAGATCCGTGGACCAGTGGTTGTTTTAACTGTAGCTATTTCTTCAATGTTTACTACAGGTTTAAGGCTTAGACAAAAGTTCAGATTTTGTGAGAAACGTAGCATACTATTTGAACACTTTTATTTCTCATACCAATTCTTTTGTGCAAGCGCTGCCAACGGAAGCCAGCCTTTTTGTACAAGATATCTGCTGACTCAAATCGCTGCCCCTCTATAGTCTTTCCAATCATGGCCTGCTTCTAAAAACAAGCAAATATGCAAGCAATACAAACCAGGTTAAGGCTCGCTAGTCAAGTATTGGAAAAACAAGATACCAAATAGCCACGAAATAAAAATTGAAAAACAAACTGATCTGTTCTGCATACGCTCATGCAACCTGATCAAACTTGTTTTTGGCCATCAAGAGAGAGCATCCATTATCCACTGTCCTGAATTCATTTCTCAACCAATCCGTTTCAAAAGAAATAGCGGAACCAACCAAATGCTACACAAGTATTTAGAAGTCTTTTTTACAGACACATATGCATCCGAATGCCAGGTTAAGGCTGTTCTACCGATAATTGCGGCACATCTTTAAACAACGAAACGTGAAATAAGCCCTCTAGGTAGGAGGCCGAGTACTGACAGTTCTCGTATACAAGAAATACTGTATACTCTGAGCGAGGCGTCTCGATGTCGATCAAGCCGATCCAGAGCCTTCACAATCTGCTCATGTCTTCGATCATTCTCCACCAGGAGAGAGCACTGTTTCCCCGCCGAGCCCAGCGTCAGTTCTCCCATGCCATCACTGATGCTCCCAGTGATGACACCGGAATCCAGTGTCGTCTCTGTGGCGCTACGGACCCGACCGCCCATACCCGAATGCATGGGTGACAGGAGACCGTTGTGCTAAAATAACAGTAAAGTACGTACATAAGTCAAGCTCTAAAAGATCTAGTCAAAACTGGAGTAGGTTTTTACAGCAAATGAAAATTAAGTGAACAAACAATCAACAAACATATCATCCAATCGAAAGCAGAGACAAAAACTCTTGCTTGATGCATAGACGTATACAGACCAAAGATTTGAAAAATATAAACAAACTGTAAAACTTTCTGTGTAAAATACATTACAGCTCAAAAAAAGTTAATTTTTTACGAATTTCGCAAACTTTGCGAATTTCGCAAAGCTGGTGCTATTTCCCTGAATTTTGAGAAGTTCGCGAAAACGTGAGCGAAAATCGCGAAATCTTTGCTAGTTTATTTGAGGGATTTTTCCATATCTAACTAAAAATAACAGAAAAATTTTAAAATCTAGTTTGGACTCAAGATTTGCTATCTTCGCGAAGTTCACTGAAGTTTTGGGAAGTTAGCATAATTTTGGGAAAATCGCCAAAATTTTAGCAAAGTTAGCAAGAATTTCAGCGAAGTTTGAAGAAACTTTCCCAAAGAAGGGAGAAGATTCCCTTCCCAAAAACTTCCCCAAAACCTTTACGAACTTAGCCAATAGTTTGCGAACACTTTGCTTAAGTTTTTGCAAGCTTCGCGATAATGATGTGCGCACTAAGTTTTAACGAACTTCGCGAAGTCAGCAAATCTTGAATCAAAATTAGAATTTAAAAATTACTGTTCATTTTTGGTGGATATGGAAAAACCCATCAAATTAGCTAACTAAAGATTTCGCGAACTTCGTCAAAGCTTTCGCTAACTTCTCAAAGTTTAGCGAAACATCGCTAGCTTCGCGAAGGTCGCGGAGTTTGCGAACTTCGTAAAAAAACTTTGTTTTGTGCTATACTGTACACTAGCGTATCCCATATGCCCATGTAAATGTAAATGTCTACGTCTATAAAAATTTGCCACAGTTAGCAACAAACTACCTTTTCATCTGCACCATGCTCCGTTCCATGCAGATCAACCAAACTTCCGTGCTGTGTGTAGGATTTGCTAGTGAGAAAAGGCACTCTGGGCTGGGCTGGCTTCTCCCCAATCACATGATCAATAAATTCATTGATTTTATTTTTCAGCATCTGAAAAACTATATTTTCCATTCAAAGAGGTCTCTAATGTACAAGGCAATACCAACAGTACATAATCATTATGTACTCTTGGTTATTATACGTAAACTATTTTGAAGATAGATGACAGAGCGCAGAATCTTATTAATTCAAACTTTAAACGATTCAAACTTGATCTTAAATTATTGCTTTTATAAAATTTGATAACTTAGAAAGTTAAAAAAATAATTAGACAAAATTACCGCAAATTCTTCATCAGTAAAGAGGTAGGAAATTGAAGGAACAACAACGCTGTCCAAGAACTGCAGACTTTTGTAAGCCCATCTGTAACAGAATCAAATTTGATTTCTCAAGAAAACGGAGAAAAGCAGGTTTTAAGAAAAGAACTGTGACGCCTGAGTTAGGAACTTTCAATCAAATCATTCAGACCTTAATGGTACGAAGAATCCTAAACCAACAACGAAATCAAGAAAGTGCACGGTTCTGTTCACACGAAAGTAAAAATTCATTAAGAAGGGAAGCTATTTACATTTTGTTTATTTTCATGACGTTAGGATGACTCCTATCTCGTATCTTTCATGAATACATGAATACATGAATACGCCATACCAACACAAATTTATGCATTTTCTGTCATTAACAAAATATTCTAAGACCATATAATGTATCACGATTGCAAAGTTTCTGTTTCTCTGTTTTACCTGGGCCTGGTCCCTTTTCCTCTATCGCAATGAACTATGACAAAGTTCATCCATTGTATGGCAAATTGATGCATTCCTATGGCCAATTCTTTACGCATATCCATGGAAATTATCCTGATCAATTCCTGATGGTACTGAAAAAACGGAAACAGCAACTCACTCAATGAACTGAAACCTTGTGCAATGACGAACAAAATTTCTCACATAGTCTAAAAAACCATCACAAGCGTCAAACTTGAGCAGTGAGATAGGACAAAAACTGCAAGCCAAGGCAAGGCTCGCACCCCCACCACTCAAATTAGAGTCTTAGTGCTCATATCATATCGGTTTTGAGTGCTAAAGTAAACAACACTACACTTAAATATAAGGCCCACCAAAAGATTGTGCTTCAATCTTAAACAAGCGGCAAGAAATAGAATTTCGGCATATCTCACTTAACACACCCTCGAGATTTCCCCCTTACGATATTCCATAACATATTCAACTAAATTACAACTCTTTCTTAACTAAAACCAACAGCATATACCCTATAGCTAATCTAATATCCGAAAATAATTGCTGGGTTGTCTATTTATCCTTCCCTGGCACAGTTTCTCTCCTTTAATATTAGAAAATAGAGTCTACATTTTCTTTTTTCAAAATCACCTGCTCTATGTTGAGTTTAAACTTTAATTAATTCTGACGGGAGACTCATAATATCAAGAAAAGTCTTGCTTTACAAAGTCTACAAACTTACTTCAAAAGCAAAATTGAAGGCATGTATAATTGTGTCCCGGAACGTAGAAAAACCCATTATATCATCGTCAAAACATTCTGGCTTCAAATGATCTTCCAAATTCTTCAACCACCGCACAATTTTACGTCGAATATGCATAGCCGTATCCTGAAATCATAACAATAAGAAATCAAATGGAAGAAATAAGGGAAAACTGAAGTTCAATTTAAAATTTCAAGTTAAAACTTCTTCTATTCATCATTTTTAGAAAAGAATTCAGTTACTTTCATTTCGCGAAGACATTTGGCTATCAATCGATGACAAGATTCTTGTTCATTGACTAGTTCTAGAGATTTCCTCCCCAACAGGCGCATGAAACCGCGACATTCGGCTCTCAACTGACTGGAATTCACCACAGCCAACTGAACACCTTCAACCTAAAAATAAAACAACACAAAAAAGATAACTGTGCTAAAGATAAAAGATAAGAAATAAAGATAAAGTTAAAACATTGTTTATACAGTTCTTCTTTTTGTCTATAAATAACAACCGCAGAAATTGCATATTTTGTATTTTGCTTTTATTCATGAAGATCACAGACTAATGAACTCAGTTAATTTTAATATTTTGTATATAGTTTTGGAAAGAGAAGTCAGTCGAACTACATACATTGATGTGACGCAATGAAGCGGAAGTGTCAGCGTCCAGGACCACTTCTTTGGTACGACCTCGCCAATTCTCCGTGGCATAGTTTACATCTTCTGTGGCTACCATGATCATGTAACTGCAAAAAAAGCATTAGAATAAAAGTCTAGTTTTATGCATGACATTAATCATAAAGAAATAATGAAAAACGCCTGCCTGCAGTCACTAAGGCCGCAGCCTTAGTCCGAACAGGAGAGAGCCAATGGGCGCTGTGAGCGCTCTTACCCAGAGAGAACTAATCTCTGGAGCTCCTGCCTGGTGGGAGGCAGGCAGGAGCTCCAGAGATTAGTTCTCTCTGGGTAAGAGCGCTCACAGCGCCCATTGGCTCTCTCCTGTTCGGACTAAGGCTACGGCCTTAGTGACTGCAGGTAGGCGTTTTTCATTATTTCTTTATGATTAATGCCTTGTATCCTTCGTGGATCCGCCTGCTGGCCAGCGTTTACTTCATTTTCTTGACGTTTATGCATGACATTATAATACACGGAGACGGAGACGGAAAAAGCGTTCGAGCTTCATAATGTAGGAAACCGCCACTCTTCAAAACAGAAGATGACAGTTTAAACGTGCCTCAGTAGAAACCCAGTTTACAAAAACACCAAATCATGTATCGACGTTTGAATTACGATATTCGTAGCAAGTGATTTATGCAGAAATTCTTTCTTTGAAATATATGTAAAATTAGAAGAATCAGCCGAAAATAGGGCACCCTGATTTTCCAGCTGCCTGAGGAGATTCATCACTGCTCCGGCCACAGGTTACATTCAGTAGAAGTCTAACATAGTCATCGTCAGCGGCCATCTCACCATTCACAAAGCACAGAAAGTCCAGCTCAATGTCTGGATCTATCTGAAATATTTAAAAAAATAGAAATTTAATCATTGCGGAGAATACTATTTTTGTCAGTTCATAATCAAAGCTTTGAAGGGCGTCACATTGTGTGTTCTTCCAAGTTACTTTATGGCATAGCCTTAAGAACAATTATTTTGGCTTTTTTAATTATCAGAAAGCCATTCACCATAAAAACAACAAAATCCAACAGAAACTACAATCGCTAGTTGATATTCTTCGCTCTATGGCTCTATGTTTCAATGATGAAAAGTTGCTTTTTTAAAGTCTATTCATACGAGCTTATAAGCTCACCAGAACGTGTTCTGTCCGTTGCAGTTTGGCCAAAAACTCCTCATCAGAGATGTCAGAACGCCGGCGATAGTTGGCAGTAATCTCTAGATCAGTTCTGAGATCCCGGGCAAAGATCAGGGCTCGATCAGATCTCTCCTTGGCTTCGCGAGTCACATTCTTATAGATACGATGAATCACAAAGGACGATTCTCTGGAAACACAAAAAACAAATTGACAATTGGGGAAAATATGGAACCCGGATAAAATTTACTTCTTGAGTAAGTAAAGTGCCCAAGAAAAACTATCATGTTGTCTACTACTTGTTTCTGGTTGATCAAACGCAATCGCTCAATATTTCAAGCCTCAAATATTAATTTTCAAACATTAATGGACATAATACATAACGATAGATTAAAATAAGCTGACTAAAATTGAAGCTTCGAGAAGAAAAAATACCGGATCTTTTCTTCAATATCCCCCCCAGCCCAGAAATAGTTAACGGCTCAACCGATTTTGTTCAAATTTGGAGGGTAGAGTGCCCGATGCTTCCTGAATACAAAAATTTAAAAAATTTCAAAATTTTTAAATTTTTAAAAATTTAAAAATTTTAAAAATTTTAAATTTTTCAATTTTTTCGGATAGAATAGAACACGCTGAACATTTTTCATCATTGCACCAACATCTGAAACCGTGTTCTGCGTTCGGTACAGACGTTCAAAATCTGGAGATCAAAGGTAAATGCCGACCTTTTATTGGTCAACTATAACGGCGGCATTTACCTTTGATCTCCAGATTTTTAACGGCTGTACCGAACGCAAAACACGGTTTCAGATGTTGGTGCAATGATGAAAAATGTTCAGCGTGTTCTATTCTATCCGAAAAAAATTGAAAAATTTAAAATTTTAAAAATTTTAACATTTTTAAAAATTTAAAAATTTTGAAATTTTTTTAAATTTTTGTATTCTGGAAGCATCGGGCACTCTACCCTCCAAATTTGAACAAAATCGGTTGAGCCGTTAACTATTTCTGGGCTGGGGGGGATATTGAAGAAAAGATCCAAAATGGAATGGAAGCTAATTAATTTAGACCGTCAATACGGTGAGACTGAACTCACTACAGAAAAAATAGAAAGAAATAATCTAGAGACACCATGAACTGTATAGATTATACAAATCCATTTATCTGTTAAAATTTCTAAAAAAGAACCACCTAGGAACATACTTTCTCGGAGGTCGAGGTGGGAACGACTCCACCGAGTCAGTGTCAGCGCTCGAAGACGAGTTCTCATCATCTCCAACATCACCACCACCACCACCACTGTCACAGCTGTTCTGGTCACGATTTTCCTCGCCTCCCTCCCCAGTTACAGAGCTCACTCTAGTGCTCATATCAAAGCTCCAGTTCCAGGGCTGTCTAACAGCGCCTCCGCCGGTCGTTGCCCCATTATCGTCTTCCTCGTCCGACAGATAGGCATCTGTCCAATAGTCTGCATTCATCTCCAGAAATGTCACCACATCACCCAGCAGGCGTTGGCCAATTTCACTGAAAAATGCCGAAAACAAAATATAATTATATTAATTAATTAATTAATAATAAATATTATTCAGCCAGCCATTATGTTCACCTTCGGTAAGACAAACAGGACAACGAAAATCTTAAACGCAAAGAAAGAGCAATCATTCTGCTGCAAAAAATAACAAATATATAGATGATGAAAACTGAAAGCAATTTGCTGATTTGTGTACCAAAATTTATTTGCCGCTTCCGCCTCGCCATCACGTATGTGTATGGCTACGCGTTTGGCAAATTTCCATTCCTTTTCCAGGGTCCGTTCGAGATCACCACTCCGTTCACTGCGAAACTTCAGCCAATGCTGAGTC
Organism: Trissonchulus latispiculum; assembly: GCA_030248195.1. Classification (NCBI taxonomy): domain Eukaryota; kingdom Metazoa; phylum Nematoda; class Enoplea; order Enoplida; family Ironidae; genus Trissonchulus; species Trissonchulus latispiculum. Next base: position 9,693 of record JASAND010005639.1, read on the forward strand.
CACTGAGACACATACAACAGATATTGCTAAAACAAAAAATAAAATGCAAGTATATATAAATGTACGTACATACAAATATAAATAAACAATCAACATTGTTACATTATTTTCAGCAAAATTTAAAATATTCAATCCATAAATCTTATCTTCTAAAATACTGGAAAATGTTTCGTTAAATTCACCTGAAACACATTTTTGAGATCACGTTCAAATTTTAGGAGTTTACTCTCCAACAGATCTTCCAGAATCTCAGGATTTTCAATATGAATAGACTGAATATACATATGATACATCCACTTCATGGCCACGGCGCACTCGATCACATCACTCGCATCATAAATTAGCTGAAAAAAAAAACAAAAACGGACACGTAAAAATACAGAAATATAAGTTGGTGTCCATGATACACACTGTTATAGCGGAGCAAAACATTTTGGTTAAAACCAAAAAATTTTCTGTAAAGTTGGTGGGAAAGAAAAACGAGCTTTCCAGCCTTCCACCAAAAAAATCTAAAAATCAACATAGGTCGAAACAACACCTGAGCAAAGGGGGGGGGACACCTCCAGGTACCAAATTTTAGCCTATTTTAGCTTAACTTACTAACCCAGAATCTAAAAAATTCTAGGAGTTATTGAAGTCGTACCAAAATTTTACACACCCATCTCTTCCTGAAGCAAAGTGCAGAATGACCAATCAACGGCTGAATTTGCTTAGTTATTGACAAGACACGAATTACCTGTTTGATTGTTAGGGGATCAGGATTTGAGGAGGAGGGCCACTGCGAATTCCTCAGATTGAGCCATTCATGAACCAGGTCTATCGGAATCCGTAGAAGGAAAACAAAGGACGGCCAGAGAGAGGGCAGGTTCATGGACTGGAATTCTGGATGATATGAGCCGTAGAAATTCAAATCCTCATCAGGGGCAGCACGCTTCCACTGAAACACAGAAGACTGTTATATGTTTAAAAAGGCCCTGTTTCTTTAAAGGCATTAAAGCATTTCTTTTTCTGTTTCTTTACAAAGGCAGTAAAAAGAACACAAAAGAAACAGGATTATATTTAATCCATTTAACGTTTTTAACTGACTACTGACCAGATTAGTTAGTGGTTCTATTTCTTCAATGCGGAGGAACTTTTATCTGAACAGATAAACATAGGACATCAGTGTAAACAACTAAAACGTTCCAATATGGGCCACTAAGATGCTCCTTCATGTACTATTTGCAGGGCATGGCCGATATGTATTTTTCATGTTTGACACGGAAGTAGAGACTGTCCTATCCATAATAAGGATTAGCTCCGCCAGCAGTCACAGACGACGACTGCGTTTATAAATCACTAATAACAATTCTCAACTCAAAATCGAACATATTGTTTTTAGTGTAAACAGTCCATCCTTACCTGTTGCAGTAGTTTATTGATTTCGACACTGGCTTGGGGAGTAGTAGGATATGGGCGAATTTTTCGAGCCAACGCAGTTGTCAGCTTAGCAGCCGTGATGGTTTGACGTCTTTCCAACTGAAACATTAAAAGTTTCTAATTAGTTCTGCAAAAAATAAACAACTACTAAGATATTCCAAAAACAACGTATGGTCAAAGTAATTCGATCTACAAAAAACGAAATCTGCTGGTATAGCATCTGTCAGTACCAAACTTAGATTACGCCAACTATATAAGTATATCCTAAATTAACGTTTGTTAGTATGAAATCTACATATTATACGTAGTAAACGAATGCATGCAGTAACCTACTTAGAGCAAAAAAGGAAAAGTAAATAAATTGAAAAAAGATTCCGCAATTCTACAAAGACACCAAGACAATCATGCCACGATTACAACCACTACCATTATTAAAACACTAAAAGACCATGACCGAAAAATTACACATGCAAACAAAGTTTGAAACAGTCGTAGCGTCAACCTCATTCCATGCGAAAGAAGAAGGAAAACGTATTAAAGAAAAAATTAAAATTTCTAAGTAAAGATAGACAGAATAGGTAACAGATAGGTTACACTACACAGTGTTGAACGCACTACGTCTACATGTGAGTCTGCTGCGAGTGCTTCATACTCTTACCGGAGTTTGTGTGACCGAGACAGAGGTTAAAGGGTTGCTCACGGGCAGCCATACTGTGGGCGACCGCTGACCGAAAGCCTAATGGAAGAGAAGACAACAAAATTTTCAGTCCCAAACAATTGAAGAATACGTACGTTTCACGATGATATTTCCCAAAAAAAAACCAAAAGGAATTCAGCAAAGTGGGAAAACAAGGCACTCATTGAGATTTGAAAAACATTTACCCATAAGATAGTTTCAACATGTAAAAGGCATACATAAAGCTGGGAGAGTTCATTAGGGCAGTCCTTTTTTTTCGAAAGTTGCTAAATTCCACATTTTTATTGAAACTAGACAGACAACTGAAGCCCTACGTAGAGTGGCGCCATTTTTGAATAAGAATAGGTTTTCCTAATACAGCAAAAACCCAGGCACAAAGGTGTGATCTTTTAGAACCATTTAGTTTTCGCTTCAAAACCGTTGTTTCAAGAAAAACTCCTGCAAAATGTGATAAGTTATGGAACTGAAAGTTCGTAAATGATTTCAGACTTAGAAGATTCTTTTAGATTCTTTCCTAGATTTTCCACATCATATTTAGATTGGATACTTTCCGACAGTATATTTCTCAGTTTTAGAAACTCGACAACTTTTAGAATTCTGCCAGAATGCCCAGTAAAAACAAGAGCCTTTACCAATACAAAAAGCAACATAAAAGTGTGCATTAAAGCTTATTGAAGTGTCGCCCTTCCAAGTTGTATTAATTAAATTAAACACAGAATAAATCCCATAAAAAGCTCCATAAAAACAAGTACACCCATGTTTGGAGCCAACATTTAAATTCTAGCACAAGGCCAACCTTTTTCGGCCGGGAGACTTGTGAGCCAGCACGACTGATAGGGACTGATATAGAGGATCGAGTCTTGGCCGAGGCCACCTTTCTAGGCTCCATGGTCTGACTGGTCCGATCCAGGGTAATGCCGGCAATTTGGCCCAATCGCTGCAGTGCTTTTCGCATGCCACGCCGATTAATGCAGCGCTGAACAAATCGGCGATACAGATGTCGACAGCTGAATACGCCGCCTGGACAGTCCAGGACAGCTGAACTGCTGGACAGTGAAGATGACAGGCGGCGAGGAGAATGACTGCCGCTCATACCTGTAAAAAACTTTGCAGAAATTTAAATTAAAATCATGAAAATTAAAATTGAAATAAATTTAATTGACAGTCAAAAATAATTCTAATTAGCCACAACGAAAATACATAGACACTGCTGGCTACAATAAAAGACAATGAAAGAAAGCAAAACCCTAAGATGTATTTTAAAATCCGTTAACTATCCAAGTCCTCCTCTAAAATTTTTAAAAACGAAAAGAAAGTAAATGCAGTATTCAACCCAATCGAAACCAAAAAAGAAAAAGTTGAGTAAACAGTACACCGAGACTCAAGCAGAAGAAAAAGAACTAAAAAATAAGTAGAAAATACCCAATGCAGGTGGAGACAGCAATTCATCGGCAATAGCCAAATGATCATCACCAATACCACTTTCTACTGAATTCTGCTGACTATAGGGCCAATCAACCAACGGGAGCAGTTCTTCCTTGTTCAGAGCCAGAACTCGACCAATGTCCTCAATTCTGGCCTTCAAGTCGCGAGCCAGATTATACCAGATCCTAAGGATCAATAGGCGTTCCTGGATTATACTGGTGAAACTGGGACCCAGATGTTCCCTTAGAAGACGACTGTTAGGATAGAGGGATTCCAGTTTGTCCCAGAGATACAGGATCTCCTCAATTTCTCGCAAAGCTTTTGACTGGTCCTGAAACAGAAGATCTACATCCTGCTGTGTGGTTTCAATCGATCGATACCCACCCTACACACAGCATTATGCTTACACGAAATAACATATAAATCAGTATTTACACAGTGGATTCTCGTACCTGCAAACAGTTAGAATTTATCATAGGACTGGCAGTTCGTTCAGCCGAGTTATTACTGACCACCGGGCGATCACTCCCACTGCTGTAAAGCTGCGGCTGCTGCACCTGTTCAGGCTGATCCGTCTTATCAGTGCAGCTTTGGGATCGCTGCAGTAGGAGATTGGCTGAGCTGCCAGCCGGAGTTTCCACATAGAAGCTGTTGTAGTCGGCAGAGGGAGCACTAGGGCTGGAACCTTCAACAGGGCACCCAGTAGTGGAGGGAACTGCCAATGTGTTGGAGTAGAAACTGGACGCGTTGTCAGAGAGGAAACGATAGGTCTTCAGTTTCAGCAGCACCTTTTGCGCCAGGGCTTCACGCATCCCGACAAGTGACTGAAACGAAGACATTTTCACAGCTCCAAGAATAGACAATTGACCTCTAGCTACACACGTACCAGTGTTGACGTATTAGACCGTACACCATTGTCCTGAAGTAGTATGATACGTAGGGAGATGAGAGGCATGTATGCAGTATGCTATGGTATTTTTAGTACCACCACCACCGTAGGGTCACGAACGCATTATACGTAGGTACTACTAGCTCAAGTGCCCCCGAACAAGTGCAATCAACAACTTGGTTTTCACAGTTGTCCCTGGCGTTGATATGCTGCATAGCTCACCTACCTACCCCAGTTATCTCGTGAACTAAATCACATCATGAGCACGTTACCTGACCAGACTATATATTAGTGAGTATATATATAGGAGTTTAGTTTCACTTTAACAGAATAAATGGCAGAGCCAGTCATGAATATGTAAATTTCAGAGCACTATTTTCAGAGTACCGTATATAATATACACAGGCCAAGTCTTCCTTGAGACCCGGCTCTTCGGTATACTAATATTCCTGGCAAAATTTTGGTGGGGGCGTCTGGGCTGGGACATTAGGTGTACTTTTAATGAGAAAACGTGGGGGGGTAGCCGAAGTGAGTGGAGTGGGGTCAGCCGTTTTGAGGTTGAAAAAAAACCGGAAAAATCGATTGGGGGGGGTAAAAATTTTAGGTCAAATTTAGAAAAATTGGAATTAATTCCAATTGTACTTCATAAAAATCAACTTCCTTCTTTTCTTGTTCGAAAAAACTGTGGTTTTTGAAAAACTTCTAATTTCCAAATTTCGATTTTATATTTGGGCAAATTTTCAAATTGAGATTGGGGGGCAATTTGGGTGGGGGGCTAGGATTTGGCCATTTGGGGGTGAGTTGGGGTCGCCTCAAATTTCGAGGGGGGGGGGACTTCTCATTTCGGGGGAGGGGCCCCCCCCCCCGGACACCTATGGCGACCCGTTAATGGACACGAGCATGTCTTGAGGGGAATTCCCGCTCCCTCATCACCTCGCCAATACGCCCCCCCAATCCCCTTTCCTAACCTATGTTGCGTCCCCAGTTCCGGTAGGGGCATGGTTACTGTAACTTTTTGGGTGGGGGGGATTTGGAAAAGGTTGGTGGCGCCGAAATGTGGGGGGACCCCGCCTACCAACCCCCCTTTGTTTGAACTAACTTTCAAGGCCAATGCGGCGTTCTTGGTAAGTTTTCTCTTTTCTTCAAATAATTCCTAGCTACGTTTTTAGCGTTTTGACGTTTAAAATCGTTGATACTTTAGAAATGTTCAAATGGCTTCTTTTTTCAATTTATTAACTTTTTTGGGTCAAAAAAATCGCGGGAAGCTTTTGGGTTGTGAAAAGTTGGAAGGTATCAAAAATTTGAGGAAAATAATTGGGGAAACCAAAATTAAATTTCCCATCCCCCCCCCCAAGGAAACTATGACGGGGACCAATGTTTTCCCCGACGACATCCGGCTCTGGTAGTGGCGGCCCCGGTGCATCTCTAATATATACATGTATATTAGGGATCGACCGGAATTCCGGTTCCGGTTCCGGTTCCGGTACTTTTTGGTTCCGGTTCCGGTTCCGGTTCCGGTTTTTGAAAACGTACCGGAACCGGAACCAATTTTAGCCTATTATCAAAAGCAAAATTTTGTTAAAATTTTCAAAAATTTTATCAAACTTCTTTAAAACTTTTTGAAAAACTGCGATTCTCTTATAGCCAGAATATGATTTATTAAAAAATTTTCGCCTGCGGCGCTATTGCATTATATACTTAGAATGATTACAATTTGTAATAATAATGTCTAATGTATATACGTATCGTTGTTATGAATATTAATATATTATAAAACAAAAATAATACTTAATAACTCAGATTAGATAGCACAAGACCGCCGAAACTTTTAAATTTAAGTAGTGGTAAAGATACCTAATGCTGAATTGAAATTATTAAATTAATGAAGCCTTGGCGTCGACCTATGCTATTTCAAAATTATAGAGTGCGCTGTCGTATAATCAAATCTCAGTTTTAGCTTAAATATAATCTTTTTAATTGTTTAAATCGAGACTGGACTGTTTGGACTAAGTATATTGCTGTTTTTTAGTAATTAATCCAGTGCGCAGATCAACAGAATTATATACTAAAAAATTATGGATGGAACAAATAGCAAGGGTTTTTAAAATCTTTTGAAGAAACGTCATTTAAAATTTAAAAATCCTGATGAAGCTAGCCAAATAGAAATTTCGTTTAATTCAAGTTTGAGAAATTGTGCATTTCTACTTTCTTTCAAACTTGTGAAAAATACTTTTGGCTTATATATTTAATGGATGAAAATTTATATATTTCAATCATGCAAAAACATTTGCATTGTAATCAGAAAACTCAAGTAACAAAGTATATAATTATACTGAGATATAATAACAAGCTAAGGAATTAAAAGCCGATGTTCTAAACAAGTCCAATTCTGTATATTGCTGATGTTACCTAAGTTCATAGCCAGATTGTATTATACAATACGGAATTTGTACAGGAACAGTAATTTTCAGAAACATTTTAATTTTGTTTGAAATACAGAGAGAATAAAAGTAAACTAATATGGTATATAATAGATATCTTGTGTTTTCTAAAAATGTAAATGGCATCATCATATTTTATTTTGCGTTTTGAAAATGTTGCAACTTTTCGTAGAGCTCTAGTAAAGTTAAATGAACTTGTTGATTATGACTAGAAATTATCAGACAAGCCAGATAAAAACTAAACATGTTTCAGACTTATTTTGCCGAAAGCTGTAAGAGCAGTTTCTGGTTCGCAAAAATTTCATAGAATCAGTTTCCATCTACTTATTTAGCTTAAGTGAAAATTCAGCTTAACTGCATATATACGCATATATATAATTTAATTAAGAAATTAAATTTTATTTGCCAGTATATAAATCTCCTTTAAAAGTCAACTTGCATTCTTGCAACTTGCAAATTATTCATCGAAATTCGTATATAATGTAAAAATATAGATGCCGTTTATTCATGGAAAATGTGCTCGAATAATATAACTATAGCATATTCATACCGTGAATAATTAATTTTAAATTTTAAATTTGAATTTGAAAGCTATAGAGTAAAGTTTAACTATGCTATAAAACAAAAATCTCTTAATATATTGCAAATTTCATGTTCGTGCATTGAAATAACTATATAAAATATAATTCAAACGTTATTACAATGTTCTAGTAACCATAAAAAAGCGAAAAATTGTGCAAAAGTTGTCCAAAACGCCAGAAAAAATTTTCGATTTTTGTAGTGTTAAAGAGCTGGTTCCGGTTCCGGTTCCGGTTCCGGTTCCGGTTTTTTAAAGCCAGTTCCGGTTCCGGTTCCGGTTCCGGTTTTTTGGAGTTCCGGTCGATCCCTAATGTATATATATATGATGTTCTGTGACATACTTTGTTTGTACATGCTTCAGGGTGACTTTAATTCTATTTTGCAGTCTCTGCTGGTTATACTTATTAGCTTGTCTCTATTTTGATACAATCCAATAAATAATGGCATCCTATGCTGAATACCTTCCTCCGGAAAAGCTGGAAGAGCTAAGAAATACTGCCAATGCCATTGTCGCCCCTGGGAAAGGAATTTTGGCTGCAGATGAGAGCACTGGTTTGTACTATTTACAAATAAAATGGCTTTCACTGGGGCCGCGGCAGCGATTATAGCGATCCCTATAATAATTTGTATGAAAAATCCCTGATCCTGCTGGTAGTTTGCGCATATTTCATGCTAAAATTGTATATTGAGCACAGAGTTTAGTATGTCTGGGAAGTTTCAGCCCCGTATCACTTACCGTTAAAAAGTCGCACCTCGGACCGGTTATGGCGGCGATATTTTTTCGGTTTCTCCAATTTTGGTGGTTATAATGTTCGCCGCTTTCACGTGAACTGCAGCAGTGGGCCAACCTAAAGGGCTATAGGGTCTACTAGCACCCTCTAAACAATTTAAGCATAGCAAATTTTTGCCCCGCGGCAGCGTCGCATGTCGGCTCAGAGCGAACGTGACTATTCTTGCGGTCGTCGCTGAGGCCGAATGTAACGAGCTGGAGCTGATTTCTTTTTATATTAAGAAATTATGTAGAACTAAATGGCCCAGGTTGCGTTTCTTTATAACTTCTCTAGCGACCACAGTGGCAGATCAAAATGGCGAAAATTCGAAAAATTAAAAATCAGAATTTCTCGCTATCCATTCAACTTAGAAAGCTCAATTCTTTCATACAAAGGTTTTCTGGCACAGTGAATTGATTCCCGCTGTCAGTCCGGCCCACAAATCTTTGCTGGGCTGGTTCAACTGCTTTACCTCTCAAAACTTTGTCTATAGAGGTTTTCTGGTGCCCTGAGCACAGTCCCGGTTCCGTTTTACTGTCCGATCCACCCATCTTGCTGAGCTGATTCCACTTTGACATTTAGATGCCAGGGCCACCATGTCGGGTAGGGAATCAGGTCGTCACAAATAAAAAATTTTCAAAAGTGGTCAAATTTGGTATCAAATGAGCTCTAAGCGAACTGAGCACCTTTCGTTTGTCACAGAAACATATGCTCAAAGTGGTTGTATGGTGCTGTGGTGGAGTAGGGGTGGGGTGTTAGGCTTTTGGGTCAAAAAAAATAATTTTTCAAAAATAGTCAAATGAAAGTCTCAAGCGAACTGAGCTACTTTATTGTCATAGAGCCACCCACCACCCACATTTGCAGTGGCGTATCATGGGGGAGCTCGGAGAGCCCCCCATAATATGAGCTATAAAGGCACTTTGCGGATTTTGAAAAGTGCTAATTAGGCATAACTAATTAACGGGAAGGAATTATGAGCTAATATTTACATTTTTGAAATCTCCAGGCCAAGAGCTTTCGAATGATACCAAACTTGCCCGGAAAAATGAACTTTGAAAAAATCTACTTTTTCTTACGGGTTTGAAAGTGGGGTTTTTTCTCTGTATTCAGCATGATTTTCGTCAATTTTGTGTTAACTCGATTTTTCGAAGAGCCCATAGGAAAAATTTTTCTATACTATTTTTTGAATATCTAGGCAATGGTACTTAGCAAGCTTATATATGTTTTTTTTTCGAATTTCGATCTGGTTCGATTTTTATAGATGGTCAAAAATGGAAAAAATAGCGTTTTTAGGCCTTGGGGTGTTACCCATATATAGTAAATGGGGTCGCTGTACACGATGAGCATAGTGCCGACACCGTATCTCGCCTGGTTCATCTGATTCAACTGGTTCAAAGTTGAACCAGTTCCTGGTTCAAGCAACTGGAGATAGCTAGAGGGCTGAAATTTTGCGTACAAAGGTTATTGGGCATGGGGAATTCACTGGTGGTGTTACTTTGATGATCCGACCCATGGCTGGCCAGATCTGGTTCAAAATTGATCCAGTTCCTGGTTCAAGCTACTGGAGATTGCTGGAAGACTGAAATTTTGCATACAAAGGTTATTGGGCAAGGGGAATTCACTGGTAGTGTAACTTTGGGGATCCAACCCATGGCTGGCCAGATCTGGTTCAACTGGTTCAACGTTGAACCAGGTCCTGGTTCAAGCAACTGGAGATAGCTGAAAGGCTGAATTTTACATACAAAGGTTATTGGGCATGGCGGAATTCACTGGTGGTGTAACTTTGCTGATCTGACTCATGGCTGGTCAGATCTGGTTCAACTGGTTCAAAGTTGAACCAGTTCCTGGTTCAGCTATGCTGAAATTTTGCATGCAAAGCTTATTGGGCATGGGGAATTCACTGGTGGGATTTGTGATTGCTGCTGCCACAGTTATGGCAGCGTTCCCAAAAACTAGACGGAGTACAACTAGGAAAAATGCTCCTTGCAGTCGCATGAAAAAGTTAATATGAGCTATGATGGTCAACATTTAAATGTGTCAAGGACAAGATTTATAGTCAAGCGGGAAAAAACCCACTTTTCAGATTTTTGGCCAGAACTTTTTACTGGTTTGAGATATTGAAATACTGACTATACAGGCAGCTAGGCCTAGTCGTAAGCTTTCTTATGAGCTATAGAACACCTCGCTAGGGTGCGCCGTTAGTGAGAAAAATTGTCCCAAACTGGCGGGAAAAAACCCAATGCGGGAAAAACCCATATGCGGGAAAAAATCCACCCCGAAAATTTTTTGGCAAGTTGCCAGAAGCATTTCTAACCGTTCCAAATGAAAGAGCGGGTTGTTTTTAGTACAACTGCATCAAAATATATTAGTTTTTGTTGAAAAATTGAGGTCATAGTGACTTTTAAAAATTTGGTATGTTTAACACATAAACATAGGCAAATTTTGGAAATTTTTTAAAATTGTTTATTTTCGGCAGTTTAAGCATCCTATCGTATAGAAAACGTGTTTTTCTTGTATTTAGAACCAAATTAGACCCATTTTAAGGCAAAAATAAGCATTTTTGGACAAATTGAAATATTGGCTTGAAATGGCACCATGTCCAATTTTGACCCCCTGGACCTCCCATAACAGATCGAACCCAGGTAAAACCTATACCAATTTAATCTATAGGCTCTATTAAACAAATGTATGTATTCGTTTGACATTTCTTTAATGCTTAGAAAAATTTTCAATGTTGAAAAGTAGGTTTTTTCCCCGTCAACTCTAGGTCACCCCCAGGTCGCACTGGAGGGGTTAGAGCAGTGTGGCATATATCATTATGATGCGCAACAGATGCCGTACACATACATACAATCCGCTTTGGTCTAAGTCTTTCCAGTAGTTCAGGGTGGCCAGGCAAATTTTGCCAAATTTCGGTACTTGGACGGACCAAAATTTTCGAAAATTTCAAAGTCCCAAAAAATTTGCTGGGAAGCAGTGGGAGCGACAATAATACACCCTCCAGGGTTATTTTGGATGCTCTTCAAGATAGGCTATTAAAATCCTAGATAGCTCATACCGGTAAGCCCACACTGGGGGTGGGTTTTTCCCGCATTGGCGAGTGGGTTTTTTCCCCGCTTGACTATAAAATGTTTAATATGAGCCACTAGCGTGGCCAGAAAAAATTTCGGGGGGGATGCAAAATTTTTGGGGGGGGGGGTCTGGGGGCGGAGCCCCCCGGAAGCTGAGAAATTTTTCAATTTCGTACCCTTCGTGGAATTTTTACAGAGCATTCGTTGAAATTACAATAATATTTAAGGCTCAGTGCGTGTTCATGCACCCAAATGAGGCAGAAGCTGGTCAAAGTACACCAAATTGGGTAATTGGTACTCATTTTTAAGTGCGTAATACGCAAGGCCGCACCCAGGGGGGGTTCAAGGGGTTTAGACCCCCCCTTTTGGAATGACAAAATGGAAAATTTTTGCTATTTTTATGGCAACAACAGCTATTTTTATTTCGCGCCTTCGGCGCGATACTTCACTTTTTGCAAGAAATAAACGTCCAATGTACTGTTTTTGGGCAAAAATAAAAATTTTTCTACAGCCCCCCAGCCGCCCCCCTTGCGTTTTACTTTGGACCCCCCCCTTTTCAAAATCCTGGGTGCGGGCCTGGTAATACGTATCATAATGGAATAGAACAGTGATTTCGCGCCGACGGCGCGAAAATTTTTTGAAAAATGGGCGTTTTACACAATGGCAGGAAAAAATTCCTGGGGGGCAACACAATTTCGGGGGGGGGGGAATTCCCCCATTCCCCCCTGGCTACGCGCCTGATATGAGCCAACATCTAAATAAGTAGAGGACAAGATGTAAACGGCTAATATGAGCCGCTACGTTTCTCTTGGGCTCATATTGACGCGACTAAATTGGCAAACATATATACAGTTTACGGTTGGCATATAAGCATCAGTGTTTATAAACGATTTGATTGGCTTGGGAATATTGAATTAATGTGATGATTGCGACGATAACTACAAATGTGATTTCTCAAGATTTCGCAACATGTGTAAGTTCCATATGTTCTTCATTAGATTGGACTTCGGTTTCGTTTTGTTGACTTATATGGTGGCCTTAAATGTGTACTTGGATGTAGCGGTGGAGAACAAAACATTTACGTACAGCTTTGCAAAATTAATGTTTATATGCGTTGTTATTCATGCAAGCCATTTCAGTGTTGTATTCAAAGTAAGCAAAAGCTAAATGAGCGTCAATATGAGCCCAAGATAAACTAGCGGCTCATATTAGCCGTTTACATCTTGTCCTCTACTTATTTAGATGTTGGCTCATATTAAACATTTTAAATCTTGTCCTTGACACATTTAAATGTTGACCATCATAGCTCATATTAACTTTTTCATGCGACTGCAAGGAGCATTTTTCCTACTTGTGTTATATACTTTTGTCTTTACTTTTTCAACCGAAATTTAAAGGATAGACATAGGCCAACACACACATATTATCCTCTTTCGTGTGGAGCATTTTTGTTATATACTTGTATATGTTGCCTATTTTGGGATATTGAGTATGTATTACATAAGTTCGGTTGAAGATGGCCGTGGCTTGGCAGTGGGCTCCTTACTTCTGTTGTATATATGTAAATGGATTGTCTGGTTACCCATCTTCGAATATGATACCAGGAAGCGAATCTTTTTGTAGTATATTTTAGTAACATACGTACGTCGAATATATTGTTATAATTCAAAACTTTTTAGGTAGTATGGCGAAGCGGCTGGGCCCCATTGGTCTGGAAAATACGGAAGAAAATCGACGCCTATATAGACAGGTAGGCTCAGAAATATATACATACGTAGTGTGTTTCACAATTGTGTCAAACCACTTAATTTGTTCTAGTTGGAACGATGTTCTGTGAAATGGTTTGTGTAGTGTGTTTATTTCAAGTCGATTTGATAAAGTCAGTTTTTTCAGGTATATATTTTTTGCATATTTTTGTTATTTTTAGATATTGTTTACGTCTGACAAGCAGATTAGTCAGTACATTTCGGGTGTGATTCTATTCCATGAGACTCTGTATCAGAAGACAGACGACGGGACACCGTTTGTGAAACTGCTTCAGGATAAGGGAATTATTCCTGGTATAAAGGTCGACAAGGGTGTTGTGAATCTGGCTGGTACCATTGGCGAGGCAACCACTCAAGGTTTGTAGCTCTCATGCAGTATACGTATTATGTAGCTACGTCAAGAAAATGAAGTAAACGCGGGCTGGCAGAAGGACCTGCGAAGGATACGAGACAATAGTCTTAACGAAATAATGAAATACGCCTGCCTGGTCTGTCTGCCTGAAAAATCAGTCAGGAATTCAGAGATTAGTTCTCTCTGGGTAAGAGCGCTCACAGCACCCATTGGCACCCTCCCCCCTGTTTCGAACTAAGGCTTTGCCATAGTGACTGCCTCAGTGATTTCGGAATTGCCTGGGATTACGGTCTCCCCCGCCAAGATGCGAAAGATAGGCCAGTGGTTAAACTTTAGTCTTCGTCGAATAATTTCACATTTAAATTTCTAATTATATTCAAGATCCAGGATTTTATTAAAGATATTTAGGTCTAAATCCACTTCAGATTTTGGGCGAATTTTGGGGTTTGGGGAGGGGAGGGTAACCCATTCCGTCCCAAGTTTGGCCTCCTGTTGGAAAAGCTCAGGCCGAATGTACGTAGTTATGTAACTTCAGATGAGACTTAAATATTAAATGAGAAAGCTTAATATATTTTATTGGCTGCGACGCTGCGTTAGTCATTATTCTAATGTTTTGGCTTTGGGGGTCAAGGACTCTGTACTATCTCGTTCTCCTTTTCATTCAATTTTCTTGGGTAGTAAGTTGCACTTTATCTTAATTCATGTATGACTACACCCACCTAACATCGTCTGAAAACTTACGTAGAGATACACCCACCTAACATCGTCTAAAAACTTACGTAGAGATATAATCAGGGAGAGTCGTGTCTCCTATGGCTGTACACAAGTTTCAGGATTACTGAAAACCCCGATTACCTAGGAGTTTTGCTGGAAATCTATATTTATTTCTATGTCTGTATTCTGTTTTCTTTCAGGTTTGGATGATCTGGACGCTCGCTGTGCCCAGTACTACAAGGACGGGGCCAGATTTGCCAAGTGGCGCTGTGTCCTCAAGATTGGACCCAACACTCCGTCACATTTCGCCATGTACGAAACGGCCAATGTGTTGGCTCGTTATGCTAGCATCTGTCAACAGGTAACAGTTACAGAATGTGTACGGAATATATACAGTTCATGCACCTACAGTTTAATACCCACAGTTCAGTTTAACATGTTAGTGTATAAGTTCTGCGCCTTTTTTGTATCAAATTTGAGAATCTAGTGAAGTACTATGCTCAAGAACGTTCTAGGCCAAAAGTGGACTACTTTAAGGTTTCTGCTGTCCGATTTTACCACAATATTTGCTTCGTTTTATTTTAGTCTTTTGTCTTTTAACACATAACCTGTTTATCTACGGATGCTTTTAAAAATCATCTGTCAAACTTTGAACCTGAGCTTGTTCAATGTTTCATTCAGGGGCGTGCCTTACCGAGGACTCTAGTCCTGCATGCCACGATTATCACTTTTCTCCAAAATCGCGTTAGATTTTGGTGAATTAAGATTCCTTTTTTATTAACAGATATCACTTTACTTACATCAAATTTGAAAGCCGACGGTCCGCCATTGAGCCACGCGTCACTGTGTCTATATGCTTGTGTACTAACCCCTGTCGAGGCATTACCGCTTGATACATGCGCATTGCCGCGGCAGATTACAGTATGACACTGTTGTATGTGGACGCGGCGTTATGGGTTGGGTGAGACCGCGGTGGATAATTCACGTGTTGTAATAAATTATACCATACTAACCCCACGTACATTTCTCGGGATTTATTTTAATAAAGATTTTGTCAACTTTTTTCGTTTCTGTTTTTTTTTTCATTTTCAGAACGGTCTGGTGCCCATCGTAGAGCCTGAGGTTTTGCCGGACGGAGAGCACGACATTCATCGTACGCAGAAGGTCACTGAAACGGTGCTGGGCTATACCTATAAGGCCCTGAATGATCATCACATTTTCCTGGAAGGTACCCTTCTGAAGCCGAACATGGTAACGGCCGGCCACAGCTGTCCCACAAAGTTCAGCAGTCAGGACATTGCCAAGGCCACTGTTACGGCTCTGCAGCGCACTGTGCCGCCTGCCGTTCCGGGTAGGTTTGCAGACGGACCAAGAAAATTGAATGAAAAGGAGAACGAGATAGTACAGAGTCCTTGACCCCCAAAGCCAAAACATTAGAATAATGACTAACGCAGCGTCGCAGCCAATAAAATATATTAAGCTTTCTCATTTAATATTTAAGTCTCATCTGAAGTTACATAACTACGTACATTCGGCCTGAGCTTTTCCAACAGGGACCAAACTTGGGACGGAATGGGTTACCCTCCCCTCCCCCAAACCCCAAAATTCGCCCAAAATCTGAAGTGGATTTAGACCTAAATATCTTTAATAAAATCCTGGATCTTGAATATAATTAGAAATTTAAATGTAGAGTGATATAAGACTAGAACGGCCACTTTGAAGCTTGTCTTTAAAAAAATCTTGAACCGTCCCAGTGCAGTGAGAATCACTGAGACGTCACTATGGCAAAAACGCTAGTTCGAAACGGGGAAGTGCCAATGGGTGTACTGTGAGGCGCTCTTACCCGGGGAGACAATCTCTGAATTCTGACTGTTTTTCGAGGCGAACGAAACCGGAACTGGCATGGTATTTCGATTAAGATGTGTCTCGGCTGTCCTTCGCGAGATCATATGCCAGCCCGCATTTTGCACTTTCATTTTCTTGACGTAGCTACATATGCGTATACATGAAGCTACAAACCTTGAGTGGTACCAGCCAGATTCCTGGCACCCTTGTCATTTGTATACCGGGAATAATTCCCTTATCCTGAAGCAGTTTCACAAACGGTGTCCCCGTCTTCTGATACAGGTCTCGTGGAGTAGGTCCTTGAAATGTACGTACTGCTTGTCAGACTGTGAGCAATATCTAAAAGCCAACAGAAAAATATGCAAAAAAATACTATACCTGAAAAACTGACTTTAAATCAAATCGACTTTGAAATAAACACACTACACAAGCCATTTCACGACATCGTTCCAACAGAACAGAATAGTGTGAAACACACTACATATGTATATATTTCTGAGGACACACACCTGTCTACTTGCGGTGCTTCCTGCAGTTGTGGGGCCCAGTGCCCCACAAAGTTTTGAGATTATAACAACATATTCGACATGCGTAAAACATACTACAAAATTCCTTTGCTCCTGGTATCGCATTCGAAGATATCACATATATACAGAAGAGCCCACTGCAAGCCACGGCAAACCAACCGAACTTATGTATGTACTCAATATCCCAAAATAGGCATATAACAAAAATGCTCCACACGAAGAGGATGTATGTGTGTGTTGGCTTATGTCTATCAGCAAATTTCGATTTGAAAAGTAAAAGACAAAAAAGTATATAACACAAGTAGAAAAATGCTCCTTGCAGTCGCATGAAAAAGAGATTAATATAATTTATGATGGTCAACATTTAAGAAATTGTCAAGATTTAGATTCAAAATGTTTAATATGAGCCAACATCTAAATAAGTAGAGGACAAGATATAAACAGTAATATGAACCGCTAGTTTATCTTGAGCTCATAATGACGCTCATTGCTTTTGCTTACTTTGAATACAACACTGAAATGGCTTGCATGAATAGCAACGCATATAAACATTGAATTTTGAAGCTATACGTAAATGTTTTTGTTCTACCGTATACATCAATTTTTACATTTAAGGCCACGTACCGTAAGTCAACAAAACGAAACCGAAAGTCCAATCTAATGAGAGAACATATGGGGCGCACACATGTTGCGAAATCTTGAGAAATCACATTTGTAGTCGTCACTGATAATTTCAACTTTATTCCCGGTAATCAAATCGTTTATAAACACTGATGCTATATGCCAACCGTAAACTGTATATGTTTGCCAATTTGTCGCGTCAATATGGTAGGCGTAGCGACTTTCATATGGCCGTTTGCATCTTGTCTACTTATTTAGATGTTGGCTCATATCCGGCAACCGGGAAATTGGAAATTCCCCCCCCCGAAATTGTGTTGCCGAAATTTTTCCTGCCATTGTGGGCGGCAAATTTCAAAAATTTTCGCGCCGTCGGCCACCAAAATCACTGATTTTGGCTCCATTATGTTCTCGATTACCAGGCCCGCACAGATTTTTGGGGGGGGGGTCCAAAGTAAAACGCAAGGGGGGGGGGGGCTTGTAAAAATTTTTATTTTTTTGCCAAAAACGAGCCGCGTTTATTTCTTTACCAAAAGTGAGTAGCGCGCCGAGCAAAAACCAACAATTGCCATAAAAATAACAGAAATTTTCCATTTTGTCATTCCAAAAGTCTAAAACGCGAACCCACGACGCGCGTGACCAAAAATGCCAAAATGAGTACCAATTACCCAATTTGGTGTACTTTGACCGAGCTGCTGCCTCATTTGAACATGGTACGCACTGAGCTGCAAATATTATTGTAATTTCAACCAATTCAAAAATTCCACGAAAATTTTGAAATTAATTTCTCGAGCTCCGGGAACTCCCAGACCCCAAGAGAACGCATCCCAAGACGCTAGTGACTCATATTAAACATTTTATAGTCGAAGGCGGGGGGAGAGCGCGCTCGCCAATGCGAAAACCCACCCTACAGTACGGTGAGCTTACCGAGCATGAACTGTCTAGGACAATAACCCTATGTGAGCATCAAAACCAACCCCTGGAGAGTACATTATTGTCTCGCTCCACTGCTCCCGAGCAAATTTTTGGGACCCGAATTTTCGAAAATTTACGGTCCGCTCCAAGTACCGAAATTTGGCGGGAATTTGCGCGGCCGCCTGGTTACGGAAGACTTAGACAAGGCGAGATTTACCGTATTGTGCGTGTCGGCCCGCATCCTGTGATGCTGTGCCACACTGCTCCTAACCCCTCCGGTGCGACACTGAAATTTGATTTAGAGTTGACGGGAAAAACACTTTCAACATTGAAAAGTTTTCTAAGCATTAAAGAAATGTGTCAAACATTTTTTTTTGCCCACATTTATTTAATGAAACCTATAGACCAAATTATTATAGGTTTTTACCACGGGTTCGATCTGTTATGGGAGGTCCGAAGTCAAGAAATTGAACATGTGCCGGTAATATTTCAGTTTTGTCAAAAATACTTATTTTTGCCTTAAAATGGGTCACAATTTGATACCAAATTCTGGAAAAACACTTCCTATACGATAGGATGCTTAAACTGCCGAAATGAAACAATTTTAAAAATTTCCAAAATTGCCCTATGTTTATATTGTTAAACATACCAAATTTTTAAAAGTCACTATGACTTCGAGTTTTCAACAAAAAACTGTACCAATTTTGATGCAGTGCAAAAACAACCCGCTCTCATTTGGAAACGGTTAGAAGCCTGCTCTGGCAACTTGCCAAAAAATTTTCGTGAGATTTCCATCATGAGTTTTCAATTTTTTTTTGTTAATTCCCGCCGGTTTGGGGCAATTTTCGCAACGACACCTAGCGAGAAGTACATAACTCGCCAAAGCGACAAGACTAGCTGCTGCAACCCTTAGTCAGTATTTCAATATCTCAAACCAGTAAGTTCTGACCCAAAATCTGAAAAGTGGGTTTTTTTCCATCTTGGCCTACAAAAAATCTTTGATCCTTATTTGGCTAGAAATGTTGACCATCATAGCTCATATTCTTTTTCATGCGACCTACTGGGGAGCATTTTCCTAGTTGTACTCCGTCACAGTTTGAGACGCTGCCATAACTTGTGGCGGCAGCAATCACAAATCCACGTGGAAATTCCCCATGCCAATGCAAAAATTTCGGCATAGAGCCTGAACCAGGAACTGGTTCGAGCTTTGAGCCAGGCTCAGATCTGACCAGCCGTAATTAGTCAGCAAAGTACGCCACCGAGTAATTCCGCCATGCTTGTAAAATTCAGCCTTTCAATATCTCCAGTATTGCTTGAACCGGAGACCTGGTTAACGTTGAGACCAGTTGAACCAGATCTGGCCAGCCATGAGGTTGGATCCCCAAAGTACGCTACAGTGAATTCCAAAAAACATGCAGAATTTCTGTCTTCCAGCAATCTCCGGTAGCTTGAACCGGGAACTGGATCAGGTGAGCGGTAGATCTGGCCGGCCATGGACATGGGATCTATCAAAGCTGGCACCACTGCAGTGAGCTACATGCTTTTAACACTTTGTGCCTGGAAAATTTCGGCCACTAATATCTCCAGTTGCTTGAACCAGGAACTGGTTCAACTTGAACCAGTGAATCAGATGAAGGGCGAGATGCGGCTGTCGGCGCACTAATAAGCCGTCGTCTTGCAACGACCCCATTACTATATATGGAGTAACACCCAAGACTAAAAAAGCGCTTTATTTTTCCATTTTGCGGTAATCTATAAAAAATCGATATGGGTGTCGAAATTCGAAAAAAAACGTATATAAGCCTTTAAGTACCATTTACTAGATATTCAAAAAATAGTAGAAAAAATTTTTCACATGAATGGCTTCGAAAAATCGGTGTACAAAATTGACGAGAATCATGCTGAATACAGAGAAAAAAAACCCCGCTCAAACCCGTAGAAAAAGTAGATTTTTTCAAAATTTATTTTTCCGAATATTTATTTATCATTCGAGCTCTTGGCCTGGAAATTTCAAAAAATGTAAATATTAACAAAATTAATTAGTTATGCTAATTAGCACTTTTCAAAATCCGCAAAAATACGCATAGCTCATATTATGGGGGCTCTCCGAAAATCCCCATGATACGCCACTGCAAATGTGGGTGGTGGGTGGCTCCCATGACAATAGAAACCGGTTCGCTTGAAAAACTTTCATTTGACTATTTTGAGCAATAACT
>JASAND010005641.1:0-40513 GCA_030248195.1 Trissonchulus latispiculum
AAAAGGTAGGGTGCCAAAGCAGCCAATGCCGCATCTATATATCTTCGCCTGAATTTTTTGACGCGGCAACACTCCAAAATATTAAGCGAAAATAGTGAATGTGTCCTCCAAACTAATAAAATGATAAGATAACTTGTATGAAAATTAGTGAATGTATAAGTTTGAACTTGATTGAGCAAAAGATATTTCTGAAAAGAATTGTTTAATAAAATTTGGCTAAACTACTACTTGGATCTTTAGAAGTGCTAGCTTTTGAGTTTCTTATTCCTATTCCGCATTATAAATACCAAAAGCTGCAGATACTCATTATCAAAATGAAACCATGAGGTTAATCCGCTAATCCTATTTCCGTTCACTTCTGTAGCGCTTCTACCAGGGCTGGTGTACCGAGAAGAGACCGAGTTATGTGAAACGTGATACCCACTGAAACCAGGACCTAGAAGAGAGTAGGGAAGAGGGAGGTTCAGATTTAACTCAGGATCAAAAGTAAAGAATTGGTCCAGCCGGGGATCGAACCACGGCCCTTCTGACTCCGGAAAGCAGACATGCTACCGTAACGAGCCATCATGTGAACTCATATCAGGCTTATCAGTCTTTCTAATGCCTGTTTTTCTCTACAATGGATAGCTGGCTAGAGCTGACGGCGAACTAGACAGACTACAGAAAACAAGGGAATTATAGGAAAAGTTTATACCACTTCTCAGATTAGCAGCTGACAATCTAAACATCTTGGAACAGATCATTATAGCAACTATGCGAGCATGAACATAACGCTTTAAAGTTAAGCAATATTCTCGAACATTATGCCAAAGATACTGGCAAAAAATCTAGCAATAGATGTGTTCAACTACTTGTTTGTTAGCCGATGATACAACCACCACTCGTATACTTATCCAAATATACTATTAATACTATTTACTGAACTGAACGTGGCGCTATTTCTGAACAATTAGACACCTTTCCACTTAGTGTGGACCATTGATTTATTAACTGATTTATTTGATTCACTGATTGGTCGGAAAAAATGATGATCGAACATGCCATAACCCTGATCGTTGCCGGAGTGATCATCCTAATCATACTCATTGTTGCCTGCTGCATCTGCTGTTTCTGTGAGTCGTTTGAGGAGGAGGAGCAAGCTTGTGGTCCACCACACCTTCCCCCCTTCCCCCATGGTGTATCACGTGACCGGTCCCCCACCTCCACAGGGTCTGGGCAGCCCCCAGTACCCTATGGCAGGGCCGCCCAGATTCTCCGAGCCCAGGCCGTCGATCAGCGGCTCCAGTGAGCCCAGAGTCGCCAAAGCAGCGGGCTACAAGTCGCCACCGCGCAGCACTCGATTGAGCGTGGAGCGGGAAACGGGGACGGGGAGTCTCAGAAGCATGACGGCCAAAAGTGAACCCATTCGTTCGCCGCCCTACCCTCTCACACCGACGAGTGAACCGAGACTGGACCGGAAATCCCTGGGCGCGGTCAGTGTTACAGGTATGGATTTGACTATTTGCTATCACCCGTAAAGTGCTTTCCTTGCCTAGATGTAGTTAAGCGCCTAAACATATTCAATTTCCAACTAGCAATCTCAATTTGAGTATTTGTCTGAAAGAAGCCGTGATGTAAATGACCGAAAATGGTGCAAGACAGCCCAAGGGCTGCACTCCTTGTAAAAACACGTTTCGGGTTCGTGGGCTAACTCAACTCAAACGATTTAGTATTCATGGATTATTTTATTTCAGCTTCAGTCTTTGAGTTAGAATGTTCTTCTTTCCGAAACTCACAGTTAGTAATCCATGAAAAACACACAAAGTTCGAGGGGACAGTACAGTATTGACATTATGACATCACAGCGTGTCGAAGCCAAAGCTAGAGATGAAGTCTAAGCCTACTAAACCTAACCCTGAGCCACACTTTTAACTCAGGCTTCGATATACCCTAGGATTAGATTTTTCTTCGCCTAATAATTTTAGTAATCCACAAATGCACCAAAAATTTCTTTAGTATATAATCCATGACTACAAGAACAATAATGACAGCAATCCATGGCGGTGCCAGCCATAATTTCAGCAAACCATAAAACCGATACCCCTCAAACTGAGCACCTACTGCGTTATTACTTTGCTACAGATAAAATTATGTTTGAATTTTGTAGAGTGAAATTTGAAGGTATATACTGGACCTGGCTGCTAATGGAAATATATAGGTACAAAAGCCGGCTAAGAAAGGACTAGCCAAGGAAAAGCCAGTTACGGAAGGCTAAGTGTAGCTAAGTTGGCTTTAGGACTAAGTTAAACTTTGATATTGTTGTTTTTACTGCAGCGGATTCTGTAACCAGCGGCCAGCGGCGCAAAGCACCGCCTATTTCGAAAGCAGGACGTCGCAAAAGCGACACGTCTATCAAGTCGACCACCTCCAGCCCGTCTCCTTCCAGCAGATCAAAGAGGCGCCGACGTCGAAGACGGGCGCGTCGCCACTCGGATCCCCACGATCGCAGAAAAAGTCGTCGTCATCATCGTCGCCATCATCATGGCGTCGTTCTCAGTCGGGCAGACAGCCAAGTCCTGCAAGGTTGCACATTTCGCTGCCCCCGACCTAATAGAAGGACGCGCCTGCAAATAATGCATGTTTGTGATTTGATTGACTGTTGATTTATTTACTGGTTGTGTCAAAGGGAGGGGGGTGTGTTTCCTTCTAAAAACAAAAAAAATTAATATCAGCTAGAGTGTTTTCGTCAGTTCTTATGAGTCTACCATCACAACATAGTGTTGACCGCACACGTGCTTGAAGTGTTTCCTGCAAAAGTCTAGTGTCAATCAGTAACACCAGGGGGGAAACAGTTGTTATGAGTGAAGTGATATTGCCGTATGCTTTTGATGAGCCGTACCTAGGATAAAAGGGGAACAGTAACATTTCGCCACCGCTACTGATTTGGTAACGATACGGAGTCGAGCCGGTGGGACGGGCACAAAACAATCACTGGCCTGGACCAATTTTATTCGGGTATCATTTTCAAGGGTTAGAGTTCTCACGGATTTGCTCGCTCCGTTCCGTGTCAAGGTTAAAAGATTTTAGAACATAGTTTTTAGGGGATCATTTATCGGGGATGGTGGCCAATGCTCATATCTCAAGAACTACCAGGTTGATCCGGCTACTTTTCATAGCACATACTCCTGCCCTCAGGCTCTTAATACAGAAACTGTCAACGTAGCTTAGCATAACATAGTTTTAGCTTATCGCGAACTACATAATTAAGAAAATGTCTTTATTTTGTTTTGTTTCTTTCTCCTAAAACTGTGACTTTGCTGTAAAAGAAGATATCAAGAAATGCTAAAAACTGTCAAGTTTAATGCATTCCGATATAATACCTCCTTGCAGTTTTGAGCATGCCATATTTAATTGCATTATATATATACGACGTGAATTATAATAAGCTATGTAAGAAACAACACAACGACATTGAAATGGCACATTATATGTTTTGGCATCAGGCCCTCTATGGCTACCAAAGCATACATTTTGCATATTCGGTCGGTTTGGGATTATAACGGCTTCCTTGACTGCAGTTGAAAGCTTTTGCAAAATCATTGGAATTGCTCAGCATGCCCAGAACTCTAAAGAAAGCAAACAGGAATAAAAAGGAATGCGAAACGGCAAACATAGAACAAACATGTAAATTATGCTTCTACACATTCGGACAGCCCGATTTTTCCCGGATTTCGCGAATGGCGAAGAACGATACTTCCCGGTGTTCTTAAAAATGGTAAGCGGACCAAGGGAAGCATAAAGCGTTTGTCTCCGATTTTGCTCAAAATTTGGTCAAACGCTAATTCTACCATGCTGATTTCGACGCTGAAATTAAAATGTCCGGATAATTTACAGGTTTCCAGGTGTTCGAAAAAATAAAATAAAATAAAATAAAATTATCTATAAGATTGACTTCTGATTCATATATATTCTGCTACCCAGAAAACATCTGTAAGCAGTTATGGTCACCCTTCCATGCGATGGCATGCGATGGCAGGGAAGTGGGTGATGTAAGTTGGAGTGAGAGGGTATGTACATTAGTGGAGCAGGTGTGTCATCCTAATGTGTAGCGTGTGTGCGCATGTTAATGTGATGTGTGCTAGAAGAACAAGTGGCATGCGTTCACCCTCCCCCCAGTTTTTCACATTCGAAGTGTGTCTGTTTGTTTGTTTATGTGTATGTATATTTGTGTTAAGCGAACGATGTCATGGGCGACCCTTATGTGTGTATATGTGAATGTTGTGTGAACGATGTCACGTGTTTGATGGTTTTTGTTTGTTTGATTGTTTGTTTATGTTTGTGTGTAAATGTGCATATATGCGTGTTAAGTGAACGATGTCACGAACGATGTCATGGGGCTACCCATGTATGTGTAGGGGTATGTGTATGCGTGTATGCTAAACGATGTCACGAACGATGTCATGGGGTAGCCATGTGTGTAGGAGTATGGTGTATGTGTGTGTATGCTGAACAATGTCACGAACGATGTCAAAGGGCTACCCATGTATGTGTAGGGGTATGTGTATGTGTGTATGCTAAACGATGTCACGAACGATGTCATGGTGCTACCCATGTATGTGCAGGGGTATGTGTATGTGTATATGCTGAACGAAGTCACGAACGATGTCATGTGCTACCCATGTATGTGTAGGGGTATGTGTATGTGTGTATGCTAAACAATGTCACGAACGATGTCATGGTGCTACCCATGTATGTGTAGGGCTATGTGTATGTGTATATGCTGAACGAAGTCACGAACGATGTCATGTGCTACCCATGTATGTGTAGGGATATGTGTATGTGTGTATGCTAAACGATGTCACGAACGATGTCATTGTGCTACCCATGTATGTGTAGGGGTATGTGTATGTGTGTATGCTAAACGATGTCACGAACGATGTCATGGTGCTACCCATGTGTGTGTAGGGGTATGTGTATGTGTTTATGCTGAACGAAGTCACGAACGATGTCATGTGCTACCCATGTATGTGTAGGGGTATGTGTATGTGTGTATGCTAAACGATGTCACGAACGATGTCATGGTGCTACCCATGTATGTGTAGGGGTATGTGTATGTGTGTATGCTAAACGATGTCACGAACGATGTCATGTGCTACCCATGTATGTGTAGGGGTATGTGTATGTGTGTATGCTAAACGATGTCACGAACGATGTCATGGTGCTACCCATGTGTGTGTAGGGGTATGTGTATGTGTATATGCTGAACGAAGTCACGAACGATGTCATGTGCTACCCATGTATGTGTAGGGATATGTGTATGTGTGTATGCTAAACGATGTCACGAGCGATGTCATGGCGGTCCCCATGTATGTGTAGGGGTATGTGTATGTGATATATATATATATATATCACATACACATACCCCTACACATACATGTATGTACATATATATATATATATATATATATATATATATATATATATATATATATATATATATATATATATATATATATATAAGTATATATATATTCATTTCGTGTTGCCATCGCATGGATTGTCTACCAAGCAAAATCGAGGTTAAAACTCCGGTTCCTCTTTTCCCCACGAATCAAAAGATGTGGTTTATGCAAAAATTTTGCGATATTTGAACTCAGCTTGATCATAAATATACGGTTTCCAAATTTTAGCTCGATTGGCTTTTGTGCACTACTGGGTAATGGGAAAGACCTCAAAAGTTTTCAAATTATTGAAGGAAGTTAAAAATGAAGACACTCACACTGTGGCAAACATTTTAAAATCAGACAAATATTACACAATCACGAACACATTGAAATACAGTAAAACCGACTGCATATTTCTCTGAACTATTGGCACGGTCTTTCAACATAACCTAAAATATGCAATGTTATGCAAATATGAAAAAGTTACCTTTCTTTTCCAGGACTGTGTGTGTCTTCAAGAACAATCAACTCTAAATATTCATCCCTCAGCTTCTCGCAAAAAAACTGAAGCAGTAAAGTAGTAAAATATATTTATTAATGTTTGTAAATATTTTAGTTGTCGTAGAAATATCATTACTACAGCAATTATTGCTAATAATATTGCCATTATTACTGTTGTTACTAATCTAGTCAGGGATTCAGCCTTATTGTGTGGATAATGTCTGCGTTTGCTCACTTGCCATACTCTTAGTCGTCGTGTACTCCTGTTGCAGTACCGAAAAAATTGCTATAACACTACAAAATCTGTTCTAGAACGTTCTGTTTTAAGCAGTCAGTAAACTTGGAAATATCTTAGAGGCTTGTACCAATTAAGGGACAGTATAGTACCTACAATAAACGCTATATCGCCAGAAAGAGCTATGTAGGTCTCAACTGCGCTTTGATTTGTGTTGTTTTTAAAAAAAACTGCCACAATGGTCCATAGTATGAACTTTATTTCAAATTCCAATTTTAAAATACCAAAATACTAATCTAAAATAATTTCCCTTATTTGATTTTCACTGTCCGCTATTTGACACACAGTGTCTAATTTCAGAACCTTAGCATTTTCTTGACAGAAATTATTGCTTTGCCGTTCCCCGCAAGATTTTTTGAAAATGCCCCTTATCTGGCATAACCCCAGACAACAAAAATATCAAATCATGAACGTTCGTCCTCGAAAACGTACACTGGCAGAGTTGACAAAGAATATCTGCTCTGGGCTGAAATCAGCTACTCCTGGCAATCTCTTTTCCTTTCCATGCAGATCGGTATACTTTTTGTAAGCCTTAAAGAGGATTGAATTCAAATCAACACACTTTCCGTGTTATTATTGTTATAGGTGGTCAGTAAGGCGAATCACTGGCTAGCAAGGAACTCTCCTTCTCCAGGGCAAACGTCCACTCAAGAGCATATATACCTGGAGGAGAGATCAGATGCGGTTCTCAGTACTAACCTATATTCAAATACGAAATTGGGGCATTGGAAATCAGCTGATTTCCAAGAGCAAAGGAAGAAAGGACAGATAGAAATGGGTGTCTGCAATTAGGATAGTGATAATTTAGTTATAACAGTGTATCTTTAAGAAAAGAGAGTTTAGACATGTTACTGAGGAGCATTAGTCTATTGCCTGCATATGGTGTTTTTGGGTGCTACTCGAGAAAACTGGGGTTTCTAGAGGTAACAAAGATGAAAGCATCCATTATGATGTGCTACAGACACAGTCATACAAGTTAGGTGCATTCATTCGCTGACCACTCTGCCAGACTGATACTAGTATTCGGTGGGCGTCGTCAATGCAGACAGAGGAATTTTGGGTGATTAGTCGAGGACTATGAAATGGCGATAGACAGGAATTTCCAGAGCGGAGCTGACTGAAGAGACGTGATATTTTAAGTTTGGGCGTCGCAGGTGAGAAACAGTGGTGGACCACGATAGGTTACTAACTGGTTGTAACATAGATTGTCTATATGTTAGTATATATTATTACTGCCCTGAATTGGATTCATTAGGTTGTTTTGAGTTAACTGCTTTTCCTAGTGCTACACTGATGCACCAAGGGACCAGTTTGGAGCTAGATGTTGGGATTTCTGGTCTGGTCTGGCATGACTCTCCGTGACAGAATTTTCGTGGTGAGGGCAACGGTTGCTTAGAAGACTGCATATCTGTTATTATTATTATCTGCATATCGGATATTTCTAATCCAGCGAGAGAAGCAGTCTTGAACCTGTATTTTAATCAGTTTCGACATGAGACAACCCCAAGAATAAAGAATCCAGCCTGAACGTTTGAGCAAATGCTTGCAATAACTTCTTAGTTACATCGTTCGGGCCAAGGGCTCATAACGTGGTATGGCGATGGTTAGTCTCTCACTTTCACCAAAGAGTACATTTCAGGTCTGTTTTGACTGATTTGTCACCATTCAAATTTTCTATCATCAAACTAACGATAAAAATATGAAACATTAACTCCAGAGGAGCAAAGATCTTCTTTAAGTATTATAATAATAAGCTGAACTTTTCTCAGAAAGACAAAAATTTCGGAATGCTTTTCCCAAAATCAAAGATCATATTTCCATAATCTGAAGGTTGTCATTAACCTTCTATTTTCAAAGCAATGAAGATTGGTGTATTCCTATTACTTAATTAGTGATCTGACACAACCAAGTGTCTATGAAAGGAAGAGTGAGACACTCGACCCTTCCTAGTGTGTTAAGCTTGCAATATGCTCGAAACATCTCCGGGCGCTGGGGCTTCTCAGCGTGTAAATATGCAACACTGACATTTCTTTTTCAAAAACGGGAGTTTCCGCAAATTAAATACTGTAACTTGAGCTGGGAGAGTCGTACAGCGATAATTTTTAGATCATTATATGGCTAGAATGAGATCTTTCTAACGATCTAAAAGTTATATAGTTTGGTTCAGGCAATCTCTTACCGAACGCCTGAACGTAGGGTAACATAGGGTCGGGTCCTGGGGGGAGCTTGTCCCAAATAAATTTTCGAGAAGGTTTGCACCTCAAGAAAATATTAGCGAAAATGTTCTCAATATTTTGGCCGATTTTGACGAAAAAGTAGCAATTTTTCCTGATAAATTTCGGGAAACCCGGAAATTTTTAACATTTTAGTGCAGAAATAAATTTTTCCTTTCATTTTTGCCTGTCCCCTGCCCATTTTCTCTTATCCCTTGTCCCTGACGGAGGTATTGCTTGTATCTTGTCCGGACTGCAGGGGCTTAGACCCCTCAGACTCCTCCGCGTTAATCTATGATTAAATAAGGCGTCCGTTTCATTAGATAGGGTATTAACTGTGCCTCAGGCTTATGCATGACAGAGCAAATCCTTGTGTACCTGAAAAGCTACTGTTACTCCTCCATTGTCAGCCACATTTTCATCAATGGTTTGCCGTCCATCTACATTTGTGCTGATTTGTGGGAGATAGTACAAATCGTATTGCTTCACTATGCACATTAACCGTTCCATATAGCGCTCCATGAAGCTGTTACTGTACCAATCCCTCGTGTTTCCCTTGTAGTCTTTGAATATACCTGACAAAGGTTACTACACTATAGTATACAGTTACTATTATCTTGATATTATGTTAATATATACCATGAAATATGACTCATGCTTGCATTTAGAGATCCTATACATTTTCTTCGTTTTAAAAAATTGGAAGAATGTAAACTTTACAGCAAACGCATTATTGCTTCATTCTTTCCATACTAATTGGCTATTGTAGGCCAAAATATTACAAAATTATGTTCATTGCTTATTGCCAAAGGTCCGTACTGTCGTGATCAATTTCAAGCTTTGATAATATGACTGTGTGCAGAATGAGTTCTCACAATTCTGAATTCACGCACAGGTGATTACTTCACTCATTTGATTCTATGAAGAGATTTTACTAAGATTACATTTTGTTTCATTTTACCAAGCCTTACTCCTCTTCGATAACATCCATTCTAACCTGTTTTGTCAAATCCGTGAAATAGTTCATGCCCAATTATCATGCCTAACGAACCAAAATTCATAGATCTAAACTCGAAAATAAATCCTAACAGTGTTAATGGCAATAACGGCTAACATTAGCAATTTTTTTACCTAAAATATCCTGGCGCAACTGTCTAGTGTGTATTTCCACCTTTTAACATGCTGTTTTCGCTTTAGTGAATTTGTATATTTTATGACTATTTTTGATTTAATCTTTATTACTAATGAGTAGTATAGGCTCCGGTTTTCGAGCAGCAATCCCAGTCCCAAATTTTCCTTCCCACCCCTTCCGCCCCTTACCGGGTTATCACGTCACATCCACTGCCTTTCCCTGCCACACCTCTGAGTTCTTCCCCCATTAATTGGGACCCGGCGTCGGCCCATTAGTGGGTTTTTGGCTCTTTTATTTTCTATTAGATTTTCTAGCGTTTGAATACAGCATATCTATCAATACCCAATATATACATTCTCAGACTATCTGTTTTTCCAATCCTGCTATAAGTTCTATTTATCTCTTTCTGTATTGTAACCGCTTGAGATGGCTAGATTTTCTAATAGAGTGCAGTAAAGTTCCGACTTCTTGTCCGCTAAGTTCTAATATCCACTTTAGGTAATCCAACTCTTAGAATGGTACAGGAATGATTTTTCCATACACAGGTTCCATACTTCGACCAAAACGGTTCCATCCAGATTTTCCAGGTACGGAGAGCCAAAGTCGTCACTGATTGACTGCTTGCCGAACTTTCACCTTTGCAGCCTTTAGGTTTAACACCAAACCAGCACAATAAGAACATTTTTGAACCGACCGTTCGCGACGACAGATCAAGCCCAACTGTAGCGATATCACGATTTACACCCTTTATATACCTTTTTAAACCATTCCCCCAGTACCTACGGCATACTGTAATTACCTCCTGTTTACACCCGGTCTTACTACCAGTTATACTTTCTTAGTCTCACACTGGCTGTCTGGCTACCGTTACTTTGTGCTCCGAGTCACTCCAAATTAGCTCCCAGTTTACTCCCAGTATACACCGAGGTTACTCCAAACTTGCTCTAGACATGCCCAGTTCTTTCATCATCTATATGTTTTTAATCCTATTTGTTTTTAATCTACAGCTTTCTCGTCTTGTGTCTTTTCAGGTAGTACCACCATGCCAAGGTCAGTTTTCTTTTCAATTGCTCGCTTTAGAACTTCTTCCTCGGTCGAAAATTTATGCTCGTAGTCTGCCTGCTCGTCCATAACTTTCTCAATGAGTGGGTCGTCCAGGAACTGTTTCAACGTTGGATGTGAGTAAAGATTAGCCTATTCAACTCCGACCTAATAGTCTAAGTTTATTGTACGCCTCAACCTCAGCTGTCGCAGCGGTATTTCCATCTGCAAGGTACTCCTGGGTTAATCTTCCCATTCGCCGTTCGTATTTCTCCTCAGCCTGATAAACAAGCTCATCCCAAAATCCACCAATCGATCTAATTTACTGCCAGTATCACTGCTACTTGAGGACTTCATACTTGTCTCTGATTCGGACTAATCAAACTCTGATTGAGCACTGTGATGGTTTTGAACATGACGTTGTAGGTTGAACGCCCAAATGAACGTCAGACCACAACTGCCACTCTGGTATGGTTTGTAATATTCGAACTAGACATGTTTGTTCTGATTGAGTCCAATATACGCTTGATGTCGCTTTGTCTTTGCTGTTTGTGCTTTTTTTTGATTTCGCGTGGTGCTTTTATGTACTTCGTCGCTTTTATTGATTTTCAGTAAAAGTCACTCCGAGTAAACACCGAGTATACACTGAGTAAACACCGAGCAAACACGGAGCATACACTGAGTATACGCCGAACCTTCGAGTAATCTAGGAGTGATGA
Source organism: Trissonchulus latispiculum (assembly GCA_030248195.1). Classification (NCBI taxonomy): domain Eukaryota; kingdom Metazoa; phylum Nematoda; class Enoplea; order Enoplida; family Ironidae; genus Trissonchulus; species Trissonchulus latispiculum. The sequence goes on from JASAND010005641.1 coordinate 11,325, forward strand.
TGGGAAATTTATTGGTTCACTGTACTCGAAGTTAGTCATGTCTAGATTGGTTGGCCAATTCGACCCGACGACTTCGAGTACAGTGAATCAATAAAAGCGCATTTTGAAATTCCCCACCATTATTCCTAGATTACTCAGAGGGTTCGGTGTATTTTCCGTGTATGCTCCGTGTTTACTCGGTGTTTACCCAGTGTATACTCGGTGTTTACTCGGAGTGACTTTTACTGAAAATCAATAAAAGCGCATTAAAGCACCACGAGAAATCAATAAAAGCACAAACAGCAAAGACAAAGCGACATCAAGCGTATATTGAACTAAATCAGATCAAACATGTCTAGTTGTGAATATCATACCATACCATACCAGTATATATGGCACTTGTGGCCAGACGATAACCTGGGCGTTCAACGTCATGTACATACAATATACAGCGTCATGTTCACAACTTTCACATTGCCCAACCAGAGTATGATGAGTCCGAGGCAGAACTGGGCATGTTTGTAGCAAGTTTGGAGTAACCTCGGTGCAAAGGTAAAGGTAAAGGTGACCCCAGGAGATATCTCCATCCTGCCACAGGACATGGGGTGCCGGTGCTCATCCCCGGATACACAGCCGTAGAGCCAGGAGTGTCACCTCAAATGATGACTACATCCGTGGAAGGGGGGCCGGCCCTTCAAGGCTTTAAGCCCTACACGGACTCCTGTTACCTACCCACAATAGTGGTACCCATTTACCGACCAATTATGGATGGATGGCTGGGTCGGCTAGAGCTCACGGCGAACCGATATGTGCTTAGTTCCATGCTCAAGGGGATTTGTGAAGGCTTTGTGGCAGCGGGGATTCGATTTGTTTGGTGTTAAACCTAAAGGCTGCAAAGGTGAAAGTTCGGCAAGCAGTCAATCTAATTTTTCTTTAACAAGGGCAGCACTTGAAGACGCTCGCTCTGTAGAAGTTAACACGACTTTGGCTCTCCGTACCTGGAAAATCTGGATGGAACCGTTTTGGTCGAAGTATGGAACCTGTGTATGGAAAAATCATTCCTGTACCATTCTAAGAGTTGGATTACCTAAAGTGGATATTAGAGCTTAGCGGGCAAGAAGTTGGAACTTTACTGCACTCTATTAGGAGAGCAAGCTCTCTCAAGCGGTTACAATACTAGATGCGGGTTAGAGACAAATAGAACTTATAGCTCGATTGGAACAGCAGGCAGTCTAAGAATGTATATATTGTATATAGATATGCTTATAGAAACGCTAAAAAATCTAAAAAATAGAAAATAAAAGAGTCAAAAAAATCACTAATGGGCCGAGGCCGGGTTCCAATCCATGGGGGATGAACTCAGAATGGTTGCAGGGAAAGGCTAATGGGCGGTGACGTGATAACCCGGTAAGGGGCGGGAGGGAGTGGGTGGGAAAATTTGGGACTGAGATTGCTGCTCGAAAACCGGAGTCTATACTACTCTAATGCTTGGAAGGGAAAGATTTCAGCACTGTCAGTGTGCTTGTGTCAGTCCAATTTGTTTCATTCTAGAACAGATTACTACTTCCATACGCTTGTTTACAGAAAGCTACGAACATTGTTCAATCACGTCTTGACTTGGCATTGATTCCAGGGTTATTGTCATATTTTGCTCGAAAGTGTGATGCTTCATTAATCATTAAAAAATTCAGTATAGTTTAAATAAACCACTGAACTTAGGTTTGGTGTTACTGTCGAATCTCTAGTTATTTCTTCTTCTTATTATTGATTTCAATCCTACAATTGTGAATAAAGATATCTCAAGCTTCAATTACTTGGGATAATCCTTGTGAAAAAAAGGTGGCTGTTGAATACCCATGGGCAATGCTAAATAACAACCACAAAAACATAGAAGCAGTTGATGTTTATTCTCATGATGAATTTCATAATTTCTTTAGGACTTTTAATCTTTCAGACTTAATTCAGATTAGTTAACCTCAGTTTACTTTTTTAAATAAAGCTCAGTTTTATTGTCAATTATTGTAGCAGCTTAATTTAAAAGCGGTGGGAAAAAAAGTAGATGTGGATTGTTGTATATTTATTTCCATTTCAAGAACTACCATTTCCTGTAAGCCATGTCAACAACAGTGTGTAGCGTACCAATTAAGTTTAGATCTTCATCGTAGAATGCGTTGACCACTGGCTCACTCAGTTCAATCCTAAAATTCTTCTATAGCATTAAATTTCATCCCAAACTGAATCATCCAAAGCAACATTTTTAGCTCTTGTTCTACCATATGTTCTTAACAAACAAAACTGATTGCGAAATTGTAAAGGCTTTGCGGTGCACTTCAGAAAATTGAGAACCTTGTGAGCAGTCAAAATTTAGACTCATTGGTAATGCCCGTAAAGAGCACGGTAAGGCCGTGAGAGAGAATGGTTTACGTCCAAAGACTAAAAAAGCGAAAAATGAGACATTTTCAAAACAAGACATAAAACAGCCGTGCGATCACGTAGAGATATAAAACAAGACAAAAGACATAAGACACCAGTGTGACCCATGCCCAAGATTATCATACTATGTACTAATAATGTTGAGATCTGGTATGGTCCTCGAGCTTGTAGATCTTTGTGCTTAAGCAGCAGGTTTTTTGTGGAAATTATTGCTCATTTGTTTTGAAAATAGTACTTCGTAGCTGCTGATAAAACGCTTCTACCAGTCCAGAATCTGATTAATTCTAAGGTGACCTACTACTCAGCTACCCATTTGGTGTAAATTTAAAAACTTTTGTGATCATGCACAAAACAACTTACTCCTTGGTTGTCGGCTCTAAAAGCTGTTTAAATTGTAAAGCCACTTTGTCTCCGTATAGCTTTGTTGAGGCAGCAAACCAGTCTAGACTACGATTTAACTGCAACTAAATAGGCAAGAAAACAAAAGTAAAAGAAACTTCGAACTGTGAGTTCACCAAAGTTGAACTATCTTTTCTAAGAACTTTCAATATTTCCAAGAGTACATAGCAACTTCAAAACGATAAGAAATATGACTTAATGACAAAAGAGGAAACCCTCTGTTCAAACTCCAAATGATGAAGTAGCTGCAAAGATTAAAAATTGATGACACCAGAAACAATCACCATCTTTAGAGTAAATTTCAAGACATATTTGCAAAACATTGCATTTTAAATATTTTAAATATTTCAAATAATAAACATTGCATTTATAAATTTTAAATATTGATTTAAATAATCTGCAAAAATCTTGCCGACTATTAATAATCGGCAAGTTTTCCGACTATGTATAATCAGCAAAACGTGTTGCCGACTATGAATAATCGGCAAAAATGATTGACGGTTATGAATAATCGGTAATTTTACAATTGCAGTTTTACATACATTACACGGAATCACTACGATTTCATCACGAAATTACAAATATGTAGAATTCATTTATACATTGTCGTTAAATGTTTACACTGTACATTTACTCATTGGCATTAAATTTCGAAAATACACGCCTGTTCATTTGTTCATTATCGTTGAATTTTCAATACAAGGTAAGACAAGCCAAAAGTTGGCATTAAATTAACCGCTGACGTTTAGTCTTTCTGTTAGTTAAGTCTCAAATTGGAATTGAAAACTACATAGCAGAATGAAATTAATGTCACGGAAACCTGGACTCAGTCTTTAGGTTCAGATTATGTTTATCTATATAACGATTACATATGGATACTGAACCCGTGCTTACGTTTAAGTAGTAGGCATCTAATCTTGGGGTGTCCATTGTAATATTATTGTAGCTTATTTGCATCGCCATATTTTCTATCTTAAAGTCAAAACAACAAATTTAAAGAAAAATAAGTTCCTTATCATGACTGTCTTCTTTCCTTCTCAACAATAAGTCAACCCTTAAGAAGTACTACCGCAAGACGCCAATAAAAGTGTCGGTGATAAAACGATCGGGACACAATTTTTGAATTTGTTATCCTGATAAGATAGTCACCTTTTTGATGGCCTCCAGCTTTGTGTCTTCGTCCATCCAATTTGTGTTATGCATCATCTCTTTGGCAGCACTTTTGATGTAATCTGCCATCTCTAACGTCTGTAACATAACGTTTCCTTACATACTACTGACCATTAGATTAAACTATTGAATGATAGTGCTACTTTAACAGTCGTTACATCTAGAATAAAAAAGGAAAGCTGAAGAACTGAAGTAAAACCTGCATTGGTTTTAAACGGCTGCAGGCTACTGTTAAAAGGGTTTAACTCCGACATTTCGAAGCTTTGTCCTGACGTTTTTCTACGTGCCACACTCCAGTTGGTCTTACACCGGTTACGAGCAGTGACAGGTTGCTGTAAATTTGTTAAATTTGGCTAGGGTTAGCAGACACCGATAATTACCCGAAGCATTTTGCAAGGATTGACTCATCACCGGCTGTGCGATGAGCGCAGCTCGGCAGCTGCCCCGAAGGCGGCTGCTCCTTAACTTTCGGTAATTGTGTGACCAGGGTGAAGCAAACTTCTAAAGTTGGCTCCAGCTGGCACCAGATTGATATTCCAGACGTTAAGTTGATATATTGTTAGTTAGTTATTAACCAATTTGTGAGGTTACGCTATTTGCAGTCAGTTCTACCGGTGGCTGTGTCTTGTGTTTTCATGCGTTACTTGTCGCTTATGATTAGTAATGTGACTAGACTGCAATGACCTTTTTTCGTTCTTTCGGAATGCAAGACACGACATCTGGATCTGGCCACTAATATTTGCAGAAACGTACAAGGTATAGGCATTCAGTATCAAAAAGTTCAGAAAACACTATTTTCTTATTTTGGTTAACTTTTGAACCTAAACCTATGCTTAATGAAAGTGCGAAATTAAAGAAAACGTTTCAGAGCAAATGTAATTTCTTTCTTTTCTTTTTTCTTCGTTATCTCTATATTCTCCTTTATATGACTGTCCATAGCTCCTTGTCAGAACTTCGTTAAACTTTTGATCGCAAATATAAGATCCAAGTATGCCACACATTTTAAGTGTGTATCTTATGCAATGCTATTAACATTTAACCTATGCATAGCTGCTGCAACCTATGCATTTCAATTCATAAACCTTTCACTTAATAATAATATAAATATGTGGCTGGACGCCCCACTTTGTATTTATGCCGGACAGGTTGACCTGAAAGAAGGTGTCTGTCTGGTTTACAAAACGTGCATACTGTACATCAAGCAATCATTGAGCAAAACATTAAGTTAAAAAAGCTTAATTCTAATTTACCACATCATGTTCGCTCTGGTCAAAATAGCGGGCAACGTAAAGTCTTCCAACAGCATTTTGAGCTACAGACATGGTAGCATCTAGGCATTGAATCCATCTTTGCCTCTTTGATTTGCGTCCTGTTTTCAAACGATGGAATTCCTAGAATGCAACGCACGACAATATGGCTTTATTCTGCAAATTTTTAGATTTGTTGAGTACACTGACCTCCCTCTGTGGACAATAAACAAAGGATCAGGGTAGCATTGCTGGAAAATGAAATTCGTTCAGTTTTAAGACGTCGTCTGATTGTATTAATTATTAATTATTATTATTATTATTATATTCAGAATTTATTATATTTTATATCTTGTCACAGTCGATACCAGGTCAGAGTGCCCACGCACGCAAGCGCAAGCGTGTTGAATTTGTCGTATCATTTACCGCAAGCAAGCAGCAATCGGGTTGATTGCTGTTATGCAAAAATAAATAAAAAGAACTGACGTAAATTAGCTTAATGACTCAAACTGGCTGATTGCATGCCTTTTAAATATATATCATGGTGAATGTTTGTAGTTCACTTACATCAACCGCTTCGGCGAACCTATTGTCCAGCTGTAATGCTGCCTGTTCAATCATTTTGAGCAAAAGGTATTGGTGTACGACGCTAAAATATTTATATTTCATTTATATCTAAATTTAAATTTTTATCCTATAACTAGCACAATTCTGCCAAATCAATATTTCAACACAAACTGAACGCTTCTGCCTGGAAATCATGTCAATTATGTAACAACCAACAAGCCAATTACACCAATTTTATTTACCATCTAAATACTTTGTAACATTAACTCTGACAAATTAAACAAATTATTTAATTGTGGATATCTATGCAACGTAAAGACAACACCATGCACAACTGCATAGTTTCGTATATCTTGATACTGATCTGCTGGTGGGGAAATTGTGTAGTGTGCTGTGTGTGTACTGCAAATTTTCTGTGCAAATTGGAACTGCAAATCGTGTTACGTTCATCCACTCATGCCTTGTACTAACAGTTCTTCCTTAGATATTAGCTGAATACTTGAAGCAGTCAACAAACCTCTTTGATGTTGAGTTGATTAGATCATGTAATTTATCCAAGATCCATGGCTGGTGCACGTTAAAGTTGGCGCCTGCATCAATTAAGTTAAATACTTCTCTCGGCAGTAGTATCTTGAGATAGCTATCCCAGTCGATCTAAAGCCACCAAATAAAGCACATCATAAGAGAAGAATAAATTTCGCTTACTTCATAACGAATGAATACATTATGTTTTATAACTTCTCTCCGATTACTAAGGAGGTGGTAACCTTTCAAAGACCTTTTGCAAAGTCTCTTGAAAGCCATAACCTTCTTAATCTCTGGAGCTAGAAAGATGTCTATGCTTCATTTTAAAGCTTACAACGCGAACATGCCTCTGGATGGGCGAACATCAAACCAGGTACAGTTTTCTGATGTACCAGCTAAATTTAGTAGATCTGTAAACATCTATTCTCAAAACTGCGGAATCAGTCATAATTTCTTTTGTTCTATCATGAGGAGGACATGTCTGCCGAGGAATGTTTTTGGATTTGTCTCAGTGGCTCATTGCAGTTCAGATTCGGCATACCCGCAAGACGCACGACTATAGTGAATATTGCATATTTGCTTTTAGTTTGCTCGAGACTGACAACGTTTTAGAACCAAAGCCAAAAACTTCCTTCCACAAGCGATAGCTTTTTATGCAGAAAATACTGTTAATCCGCCCGCTTGGTTTGAGAAATCAATGTTCAGTATGATTCAATAGCAATTCTGCCAGAAAGGTTTTCATCAAGGATCAAATCTACAGCTTAAGGTGCTGGTTTGAGTATTTGCCGCATAATTTGAAAGACTGTCATTTACTCAATTCGTAGACTTAAGCGAGAATTTTCATATCATTTTAAAGTTTAGAATCTGCTTGTTACAACTACGTAGAGTACAGATGGATCCTCCTCTTAAATGCAAATGTGTATACAGACAATTTTGTGGAGATTTGCTTAGTCAAGAAGGTATATTACTGAAGCAGGAGGAAATCAGATTAAATAAGGATAAATTTATACATTTAGATTTTCAATAATTGTCGGAGTCGCTCTTAAGTTGGCAAAAAAGTCTCTGGTCGAAATTCAACAGATAACTTGACTCGAGAACTGGAGAACTTTTTCAGCGTGACTTGCAATGCGACTTGCGGATCTCAAAATTTTCCAGCGTAGGTTACTTGTCTTGAGAAAACAAGAAAAATTTTATGAAACTGGTCCCTGTTTGCTAAATACTAATGAATCTGTTTTGTTCACTAAACATAATATCCAACAGCACAATTCGATATTAACTACGAAATAGTTTCCTCGTTCAATCGGTTGGCAATAAATGGAAACTTTGTTTTAAAAACTCAGATAGAAGCAAAATTTGTATTGCTGCTGTTGGCTAAATCTCTGATCTGTGCTGTCTTCGCTTTTCATTTTCTTTCGGGACGACGCTTTCAAAGTAACATTGGACACCAGTTAAAATTATATTTGAATATGAAATTATTTAGCTTACTGGAAGTCTGCAATACCTGTTTTGGCGTCAACTGTACAGTATGTATTTAAACAGAGATATGGTCACTCATTGCTTGTTCAAATGCATATATTTAGAAACAAACAGGATCAGCAAAGGCATTTGCCATCTGAACATTCTGAAGCTTCCATACTCCACATGACAGACAAATTGTCCTTACCCAAGAGAACCTTCGTTTCAATTCCGCAAAACTGAATAAATTGTGGCGGGGAATTTCTTGCAGGGTTGGCAGAGACTGAAGAATCTGAAATTGGAGAAATTAATGAAAATAGCAAAGCAATTTCAGTACAGGTGCTTGAGTTTTCCTCGTATAGTTGTACACGTCATTACTGTGTATGTAGCGGAAACGAAACAATTTGACGTACAAACCAAGACTAAATAGCCCTCCTCGCTGACTGAAGCCGTCGCAGCGCAGCAGAGTCCTATCTCTATTGGTCATTATAGGAAATTTACCTTAAAATATTTAAAATAATGATATATACCAGTAAATAAATCGACGGCCCTTATTTTAAACACTAACCAGGTATACTCGCGAAGTCTGGCAGATTATTTTGTTCAGAATATTTTTCGAGTTAATTTTACTATTCATCGCAGGTTTATGCTTAAAACCAACCGGACGTGAATTCTTCTGGCTAACTATATTTGAGAAAACGGATAAGTTTGTCCGAGATCAAGTTTCAGACGCTAAAACCAATTTACCCTCATCCTTGTACTGTTATAGTTTTAATCCTATAATTTGAAAAATACCGGGCACCGGGACACCGGGTCAAGACACAGCGGCCCCGTTTCATCTCTGATCCCCACGACAACTGTTTCTAATAAAATAGTTGCATCGAACACGCGTTTCCCACACCAAGCAGTCTGGACTGGGTTAGACCAACACTGGGGCAAGGTTATCTAAAACCAGAATTTAACTCCAAAAATATCAGTTTTTTGGAAGGAGAAACAGCTTTAAAATGGAAAACTTTACATTCTGAAATTCCTTTTGAAATGATGCAATTTCGTGAAGATTTGAAGCCAGGTTGACCGGCACTTCCAACTGATTGTCCCCTGCAAGGGTTGTGATAAGCTTTGTCCACAGGTTGATGTAAGACTTTTGATAAAACGGGTAATCGTCCTCTTGCTGATTATCAACTTTTGCAAACGCTGTCGTGTCTCCTCTTATCTAAAATTACGGTTAACGTATTTTGCAAAGTTGCAATAATATTAACAGTATTCTATGAAGTGAAGCATTATCTGACAAGAACACATTACGTAAAACATACTAATTTTTGCACTCATGTCAATTTTAAGCCGATTTCACACGATGGGGATTTTTGTGGGGATTCCCCAGGGGATTTCCCCATGGGGACCCTATCTATCCCCATAGGGACGCCCCATGGGGAATTCTGTCGGGATTTTTGTGAGGGTCTCCATGAAAATTCCAATGGGGACGGATTGCTCGCCGAGCAATTTTCTATGGGGATCCCCATGAAACAACCAATCAAAGAGCAGCAAACTCAGACGACATTGTAATCAAGACAGTCTTAAACTCATTTTAACAAAATGCGAAACAGTATTGCTTATGTAGCAAGCAAAATGGATATCGTACCAACAATTTCACAGGTTTGTTGAGCTGTTAACAACAAGGAAAAGCGAACACATTATTATACTTCAACAGTGCTTAGGAGAAGTCATAGCGATGAACTAAATCAACTAATTAATTAATTAATTAATTCCAGATTGAACCTCCCGTAGCGCAGTGGTTTTTTACTGCGCTACAAGTGGAGGATCATGTCAAGTCTAGAGCTTGAACAAAAAATAAGCTCTAGCACCATATTTCAAATATCCCTCCTCGGCAATTTACCGAGATTGTCAAGGGGTGGCCGCCTGTAGAGACCTTCACTCAGGCCCGTAAGCTCGGCCCGGCCCGGCCCGCGGGCCGGGCCGGGCCGGGCCTAAGGTGAAACGGGCCGGGCCGGGCCGGGCTGAGGTAGGAAAAATTTGGGTGCGGGCCAGGCCGGGCCTTGCCGAGTGCTAGAACGGGCTGGGACTGCTATTTTCATTTGAAGGTTTTGTCTTCTTTTTAGTTTCGGCAATTTATACTGGAGATTTTACTCTTTTCCAAATATAATTTTGAATAATCATTGCTCTTTCATCCCGATCTGACTTGATTTATGTACTTTCTCTTTCAGAGTTACTGGCGTATGCACTTAGCTCATTTGCGTTTCTTTAACTAACTTTTAGCTAGAATTTGTACATTAGTATCTGAAATTTTGTTATTTATATGATTATTTTTAATATTTGCAAGGTATACCTTCTTCCTTATACCTTAATTGCAAGCTATATTTGAATCATCGAAACTGGTCAGTCAGTGAATTCTTCCCTATAACCAAGAACGGAACCGCTGACTGTTCTTAATCGCTCTAAATAAACATGAGCTACGAGAAATCGTTTAAAAATAGTATCTGCGACGAGGAATAAAATTATGCGCATTTTAAGCCCTTACTTTTATTTTGGTTAACGACAAAAAATTAGCTAAAACGGGCCCGGGCCGGGCCGGGCCTAACTTTTGAGCTTACGGCCCGGGCCAGGCCGGGCCTAAGTTGGAGCGGGCCGGGCCAGGCCGGGCCGAGGTTGAAAATTTTTAAAACGGGCCGGGCCGGGCCGGGCCGAGGTAAAATTTTTACGGGCCGGGCCGGGCCTGAAAATTCAGGTCCGTGAAGGTCTCTAGCCGCCTGTCTGGTGGAGCTACCACAGCACCTCCATTACGGTGGACGTAATGGACGTTCTGATATTCTTGTAGAACACCTCGGGTAATTGCTATGGCAATTATTCAGTGTCAGCATCCCCTTCCCTCAAAAATGCATACGTTCTAAGCTGGCATTACCCCTAACCGGAGCACCGACTGGGGTGAGGTGGCTGTAAGAAAAATTCCAGATTAAATTATTATGCCTATATTTTATATATTTAAATCCAGGTGATATTCAGTACTTTTTCTTAATAATTTTTGTCGTCATGATAATATTTTGATGATAATATTTTGAATTGGTATTATTGTTTTGTAAATTGTTGAGAAACAGCAATTCCATTCGTTAAGGAACTTTGTCAAAAATAATAACGTAGTCTACGTTGTATCACTTACGTTTCGTTTTAAGTGTTTTCTACGATTTCATTCACTTCAAACTACGTTTTTGCTAAAAAAATCGTAGCAGACCGCTGGACTCCTTAAGCTGTGATAAAAACTTGCTGCTGAAATAGTTTCTCCTTGAACTTACGTTCGTGCATAAGCGCAAGCAAGTGTACAACTTAGTTTTTATGCCAGTTGTTATGACCCATGCGGCTTTTCATAAAACGTAGTTACGACTGGAAATCGTAGTAGCTTAAAAAGTTACTGCGATTGAAGAAAGCCACTACTATGTTTTAGAAACGTAGTAGAAAATCGTAGATACGTTTAAAATTACGATTTATTTTTGACAGAGTTCCTAAAATTGGAAACAACACGTTATCTCTAGCAAGCATCCCCTGGGGATTGTCCCCATCGTGTGAATACATTCCCGATGAAAAGACCCCAAGGGGATCCCCTGGGAATATTCGGAAAAACTTTCGATTGTTGAGACCCCGGGAGATTCCCCAGGGGAATCACCATGGAAATATCCTCATCGTGTGAAATCGTATTTACAACTTTATTGCTGTTCCCACCCGGGATGCCAGCTCTTCGTAGTTGAATATCTTCATGTAACTTGCTTTAATTGGTTAAGTGGAAAAATTCTAGCCATACCTAAGCGCTAAGCGCGAATACAATTTCATTCATAGATTAACGCAGGGGGTTTGGGAGGCCTTCAAACCCCCCCCTCCAATCCGTTCAAGATACAGCTAAAGCGCTATCGGAGACTAGGGGTAACGGAAAAATGGTCAAAGGGTAAGGACAAATAGCCGGAAAAATAACTTGTTACAATGAAATTTTAAAACAATTTCGCTTTGCCGGAGTTTCTTAGCTAGAATTTATAACTTCTTGTGACAATCGGGCAAAATTTTGAAATTTTTTCTAAAAATTGACGATTTTCTTACAAATTTAAAACAAAGCCTAAATTTTAATAAAATCAGCGGTAATTTTATATGCAACAAGTATGTTCTTGAAGTTGAGGGCCCCGTGGCCCCTAGTTCAAGCTGCAAGCCGCCTCAAAATGTTCTGGGGACAGGCCTTCCCAGGACCGACCTTATGCTAATGTATGATTTCAACTAAAACTGCACCGCAACTACCAAAGAGCACTTTGTAGCTTTTGCAAAGAAAACTAAATTATGCACCAAAGCGGTGCCATAATATAGATCACTCGAAAGCTCTCAGGGCGGGCATTCTTTTTTAGAACTGCGGACCCGAAATGGTTCTATTCTAGGACAGTGCTGTTAAATGCTTCAATGCTTTATAGAAACGACAAGGTTTAGGTACCCGCGACCCGATGCCCTCAAGTGATCAAACATAGAGTTTACTTTTAAAATTTGTCTACTGGTGTCGGTAGGATGAGGGACCACGTGAGCCCTGAAGAAGGCTGGATATCCAAACTTGGACAAGGTGGCAGCCACGTCAAGAACCGTCAAACTTGTTGTCTCATTCCAGTCCGGAGTGAGCCTCGGGAAACCGCCCAGTTCTGACATGAATTGCCAAAGTGACCTACTCTTGGCTGACTCGACGGTATCTAAATTAAGGTTATGGTTGAACTTTGTGGATAAGATCAAACTAATGAAAAATAAGTGAGTGACTATCCCACTTTTCAAATAAACATTTCTGATATTAGACTGGCAGTATTTCTTGTTCATATTGCTATAATCAAACCAAAACAGAAAGTCATTCGCAACATTTTCCTCAAAACTCTACCAACGTCCATGCAGTGTCGGTAAATTTCCTTGGCCAGATTCTCCGCATAGGTTTCTCTTGGACTTGTGTCTTCCAATAACTCTTAAAAACGAAACTACTATTATCGTGAGTGAATGTTTGCTGGAGTAAATTTAAGCCAGACCGTTCAAAACTGCAGACTTGTGTTAAACTAGAAAGACTTAACTAGGTGTGGTCAAGTCCACGAATCACTGGTTCGATTTCCAAACTCTGCATCAATTCATTCCCGAACCTAACTTGATGAATTTAAAATTAGGCTGGCAAGAGTCTGAAGATTTTCAAAGAGCGTTGTTGTTTGAGCAGGCCTTGGGATGCTAATTATTTAATGGCTGATTAAATTTAAGAATGACAGAATTGAAGAGAGTACTAGATCGCCAATCAGCTTCCGACGAAACAGCTGTGTGGTTCAGCAATTCCTGCAATTGTTTTCGCAGGTGGTCATAATGCAGAGTTTGCACTTACTTATTTTTTGTTTTGATCACCGTTCATACAATACCATTCTAATTGTAATCTTTTTTCCTAAAATAGCTTTACAACACTGGTCTCAGCACGCCGTAGTCAATGCTTGTAAGCTGAAGCACACCATAAGCACATAATGATAAGAGTATGGCACTATACCTAGTACTGAGTTGTTATGTTTTCGAGCTTTAGCAAGCAAGACCAATTGCTTGAATTTCTTTGAAGTGATGGGTCCAGTTTGTGGGGGGTCAGCCGTTAGCAAACAGAGCATAGTTTTTGAGCTGATAACAGAGACTAGTCTTAGTGTCATACTCTTATCATTATTTACTCTTGAGCACACAGATTTTAACCATCTTGTTTACTTTTAACTCTTTTCATGGCCACGTGCTGTGCTGTCTCCAGCGTAGCTGACACTTCCGCGTCATCGGCTATGTAGTGGTCCTCTATCCACTTTCCACAGGCGTATTGGTAGAAGTCATCACAAGGATCTGCGCTTCGATCCATTTGGCTCAGCAACTGACTTGCTGAAATCGTGAAATCAATCTTGGATTATGGAAACAGATGACTGCCCTGTACATTACAGGGTCGAAGCCAGAAAACCGGGGAGCTTATCACGACACAGTTTTGTTGGCTACAAGGTTTATCTTCAGTAGTCAGAATTTCATATGTCAGAATTTCATTAGCCAGAAACTAACTTTTCAAACTTTCATTAGTCAGAATTTCATTAGTCAGAATTTAGGTTTTTGAAACAATAACAGTTGAACTTTCAGTAGTCAGAATTTCATAAGTCAGAATTTCATTAGTCAGAATTTCATAAGTTAGAATTTCGTTTGTCAGAATTTTGCAGAAAAGCACAGTTCTTCCTGGCGCAAAGTGTAACAAGGTGGCTGATCTTGATAATAATTTCATAAAATGATTTCTAGTCGACACAAATATGTATCTTGGCTCTACCACCAGTAACGAGCAAAACTTTCTTTTCAAATGGGTTCCTCCACAACTGAATTTGTTCCGCGTACACCTACCTACATTTTACAGAAGGAAACAACGATAGGCTGTTTCGTTGAGTTCTAAAAGAATCAGAATGGCGAAGAGTAGGTGCGTAATGACTGTTGGATTATGTACTCTTGGTATGGCGCAAATTATCAATGGTCTTTGGGAAGGGTTAAGAACTACAAAAGAGTTGATTTTAGCTCTGCTCTAAAACTACTCTTCCATACTTTATCGGGAAAGGTCCTAAGACTGTGCAGCAACGTACAACCAAAAAATAAAATGCTGACTTATGAAATTCTGACTAATGAAATTCTGACTAATGAAATTCTGACTTATGAAATTCTGACAAATGAAAGTTCAACTTATACTATTTCAAAATTAAAATCCTGACTAATGAAAACTAACGAAATTCTGACTAATAAAATTCTGACTAATACGATTCTGACTGATGAAAGTAGACGGTTTTGTTAGGCTGCATCTTGCACAGAAATTTTCCGTATCATAGGAATAAATTTTTAAGATTTTAATTAAAAGAATACTCATAGTTTACTAAAAGTTACGATTTTCTGATAATGCAACAAACTCTTCAAATATCAAAGTATTTTCAAAGATTTTGGTCTGCATTCACAAACATTTGAGAAGTCAACCCATGGATTAGCCCATCTACCTTAGGTGAATGGTTTCAAATATTCCGATTTCAGGTTGGCAAGCCTACAGTGGGAAGTCACTCAAGTTTCATGCGAATCGGCTATCTTTCTTCCAAAACAAAATAGGTCACCAATTGCGCACCATTGTTCCTGCTGCCACAGGAATAATAAAACACTTTACTCCTACCTGCTAGTACACATCCTGGACTGTAACAGATGTCGTAGTTTGGCGCTGAATTCACAATTACGCTGACTGCCAAAACTGTGAGCAGTTGAACAACAGTAGCATCGCGCATGATATTGTGGTACATAGCTTTGAAAACCTGCAATATTTGCCTCACTTAATAGAAATAAAAATAAACAAGCTTCAAATCTGATTCTGACATTGCGGCAGTTTTTGCACCAGTGATGTCCTACGGTGTAGAATTCCACCACAGAGACAAAAAGTATGCAAAACTATACAACTACGCCAATAGTTCTAATGTAAATCAGACTAGTTTAATTTATATAGTGATCCGATCGACAACTGGCGACGTCGGCTGCTCATTCATGGCTAAGTTTTAGAATAACTTTTATAACTTTAATTTTTTCTAGATTTCTCTTATTAGGTACCTCCGGGGCCGTGTTTCCAAAACGTACTAAGCTAGGTTTTACTTCTGCGCAAATGAAATGTTACCAGGCATGTCTAAAGCGAGCTCTTTCAGGTACACTTCACCTCACCACGTGTGTGAGGCTGTCAACCGCAAAGTTAATGTTCGAAATCCACATTAATTGTGGGCCAGATTTTTATCTCACATCTTGTTTCGTTGCTTAGTAA
This sequence comes from Trissonchulus latispiculum, assembly GCA_030248195.1. Taxonomy (NCBI): domain Eukaryota; kingdom Metazoa; phylum Nematoda; class Enoplea; order Enoplida; family Ironidae; genus Trissonchulus; species Trissonchulus latispiculum. The sequence continues at coordinate 26,934 of JASAND010005641.1, forward strand.
AAGGCTCACTGCAGGAATAAGAAGCGTAACCTTTTGTTTTGTCGCCTAGTCTTACGGAAGCTTTCCTACTTATATGAGTATTTAAAATTATTCAGATTTTACATGTGTATTCTGACAATTCTTAGTTCAATTTCGTAAAATTAAATAATTCATGAAAAATGCATTTCCGAATTTTTTCTTCGTATTCGCTCCTTGGAAAAGTTGTATCAGCCTTTTGTTATCACATTCTTAAACTCATTCCATAGCTGAAAACTGAACCTTCCTTTTTCCATTTTCCTACATCTAGCCTGAGTAAAGTAAAGTATTTTCCAACCGAAAAGCATCTCTGAGCACAACTGTCTCTGCTAACGTGATGCAGCAAATTCAATTTTACAAAAGCTAACCACAGATTAACCGGAAATAGTAACAACAAGCAATTTGTCATAAATTCTTCAAGAAATATGGGCTGAAGGCGCACTACAGTGTAGTCTACTCAGCTAATGGGCAACTCTATGCAATTTTCAGTTCGAAATGGAACTAGAATTCTTAAACCGCTAGCCAAAATGGTAATTGAAATAAGAAGAGCGAAGACTAGGATACTGTAGTACAGAGTTTGAAATGGGAGTTCAGCTGATGGTCCCGTGGAGTAGTGGTTAGCATGTCTGCTCCGGAGTCAGAAGGGCCGTGGTTCGATCCCCGGCGGGACCAATTCTTTACTTTTAATGGTGAGTGAAAAGCTGAACATCCCTCTTCCCTTCTCTCTTCTAGGTCCTGGTTTCGTGGGTACGAGGGTGCCTGACGCCTCGCGTCTTGGGCTTGTCCTTGGTTTCTTCCTGATCCACCAGCCCTGGGAGAAGCGCTACAACTGGAGGTCTGAATGTACCTTCGATGTGACATTAGTTTCTTCATCTTTATTATGCATGCATAGAAGCTTTGTTTCAAAAAATTCGAGGCCCTGAAATGGTTCTGAAAACTTGAACTTAGATCTAAGTTTGCTGTAACAGGATGTTCTTCGGTATATTCCCAGTTTGTCTAACCCTCAGTTTGTCAAATTCCCAGTTTGTCAACCCAAATCCTTTTAATTAGAGCTGTTCGTTCTTCATTTCATTCATTAGCTGTTCATTACCACTTTGCGAAATCCTTTACAAGGTCATGCTCGTGCCAACTCTAATTTTCCTCAGGTGGTGTGCTTTACGCTGCCTAACATAAACCTAATTAAACTTTGCTGACTAGTTAAAACAGACATATTTAATTTTAAGTCATATAGGATTTGGCATGAAAATTACCAATTGAGAACACAATTTTAATTTTTAATTTACCTAAATTTAAACATCAAAGTTCAGATTCAGATTTCTCAGAATCTCTAGAAGTTTTAAGTATCTTAAATTTTTATTCAGTTGATGCTTTTTATTCCGTTAAAAGACTAATTAATATTCTACTCCAATTAATTAACTTAAATTATCCGTGCAAGTTAATGCTGCCACCCCGCCTCTGAGAAAAACAGAATAATTTTAAATATGTTGAACATGTGGGAATGGCCTGATAGAAAGTTGCCAACCGGGAATGCCCGTTATTCATCTTGCAATTGAAAATGGTGCTGTTGCAGGAAAACAATTTGCAAAAAAAGCTGTTCACACTTATTTACAGATTTGCAAATTTAAAACCGCCATTGACTGTATTGTATAGAACCTTTAATTCAGATTCAAATCTGGTTACTACGTTCGCGCTATTTAACCAAAGATTCTCCGCCTTATCGCAAGCATGTTCGAACAATAGAAATTACCATAAGATTTTAGCAGACATGCTTTCAAACAAAATGTATTAAAATGCGGATTATGAATTCTAAGTTTCTAGGCTTCTAGCGACTGATTAGATCTGATCGGCTAAAAGCAGATTTCGCATAACTGATTTATTAAATTCATAACAGATTTCGAAGTGGTCGGACATAAAAGTTTCCTACGCAAGCTCCTGCAAGTTTCAACTCTGGAGCATTTTTCTCGCTACTTCACAAGTGACCAGCTATTAATTGCATGCAATTGAAAATGGTGAAACGACGACGACCAACAAAGTAGTTTACACCTGAACATCCTTGACTATGGAGCGTCTCCGGTTGATTAACTGATCTAAACAATGAACAATGTAGATTCTACTGGGGGAAGTTTCCTTTAGAACTTAATTTGGTGATATTAAGGAGTAGCACCGCTGTTCGGAAGCCTTGAGTTGGTAGTTGGATCCAACTGGATCCAATAATTTCCGAAACTCATATACATTTAATTTGATTTTAAATTTAGTCCGTCTAAATTGACTTTCTATTCAGCTTTAAACATGAAAATTACTTTCTAAGGTGAATTCCAGTGTAATGATGTAATGAGGCGACGTGACGTCTATCCTCTAAATATTGATAAATGTTGTGAAGTGGATTTATGTTGAGTTGAAATTAAGATTAAAATGTTAGTTTATAATTTAAGTGTAGTGTGTGAAATTTGTCTAAAATTGTTTTGGAAATTTTGGGTGATATTGCTAATGTTCCTCTGTTGAACTGATGTATATATTTGTCAGCCAGCCTAGTCACCAGGTGGCGCTGTATGCATGTATATTTTCGCTGGGAGTCTTTTGAAACTTCTCTCTCTTTCAAAGGGTATCGAAATTAACCAATCAAATTCTTCCAGCGCGTCTCAAAACTAGTTTCGTCTGCCTATGTGTCTCTCTATTCAGTCTTGTGTCTTTCTTTGTGCGACGGGTCGTGTTCTTGTCTTGCTGCTCCCCATACGTTTGCCTGCTCTATTCTTATTGATTGGGATTTAGACAAAGGTGGTGACCATACTTTGTCTCTTTAAATTAGTGAGCTCCAGGGTGACCCTGTAGAGCCATTTTGTCTACTTCTATAAATTTTATTCATTCTGTTCCTTTTTCTTCTGATCAATTCCGTAAAGTTTTTATGCCTTTCAAACTTTCTCGCATAACGGCTCAGGGATATTTCTTAGGGTATTCTTGTGGGCCTAATTGTTTGGGTTAAATTGTTGAAGTGTTTGTTTTGTCAATTTCTTCTTTTGTAAAAAAATTTGTTGGATTCATTATTCTATTTTGTATTGAAAAGAATTTGAAAAGTTCTTCTATACTTGCTCTGATTTTCTAAGATTCTTATTTGCCCTGTTTTTTACGCCTTTTCGGGAGTCACCCCCATTGTCAAACACGTACTCTTTTATAGTAAATGTGGTCTCTTTTTGGACCATGTTAGGGCGTCATTTTAGTTAGGTTTTCGTATTAGAATTATACAGTCGGTAAGTAGGGCTTTTCTAAGATAATTTGGGTAGGTAGATATTTTTAAGTGTGTAATTTTCAGCAAATTTGGGGTAGGTTCTCATAATTTGAGTCTCTGCTCTTCATCGGTGATTTAACTCCGTTCGGTAAGATTCACTTAGGACAAATCTTGGCGAAGTTAGTTGGGTCGACTGCAACTACATCTCCAGGTTCAACGTTCTCCTTGCGCGCAGTTTCTCACTCGGAGAGTTTGGTTAGTCAGTACACTGCCAACTTAACACCAGTTGAAGATTGTTACCGCATTCAGTTTGTTGATTGTTATGTGAAAAACTAGCAATTACGGTCTGCGATTCTAAGATCATTCTAAACAACCATTGAAAGTAATCATTACTTCTGTGTAGTGACTTCGGTCTGAGACTATGAGTCATCAAATCAATTAGTCTAATTAATCAGTTGTTGGTGTTACGATCTAGTGTGCAGTCGGCCAATAGAGCCATATTTTGTATTAGCGGTGCTTTCCTGTCTTTTATGGATTAAAACGTAAGTTGTTTAATAAATACATTTGTACGCCAACATTGACTCATGTTTGATTAGGATAGGTATTAGATTAGGGGTCTAATTTAGAGTGAGTTGCACCCGTGAGAACCTGCATCAGATTCGCCAACCAATTTCCGGTTTAGTAACCGGACAGTAAACCGGGGATTGATATTTGGCGACCGTGACAGGACCACTGTCCGGTTTGTCAAATTTCGAAAATTCGTTTATTTTGACAATTTTTATATATCAATAACTTTTTCATTTTTGCGAGTTGAACAAAAGCTTTACATTTCTGAAAAGCTCTTGATTTGGAGATTCTTTTAAGATACTTAGTTTATCATAAAAACGACTTTTGATTTTTTCGACTTTTGAGGGTGCAACTTTGAATTTTTGAAAAATGGAAAATTTAGGATTGGTAGTTAGGGGGTGTTGGACACCCCCCCCTCCCCCCCAGGTAGTTTGAGGCGGGGAATTCAACTGGAAACTGCATAGGGTTATTGGGGCAGCCCAATAACCTATAATTACACAAGGTTTAGGCAGATTTAAGCGATCCCCCCTCCCCCCCAACCCCCCCAAGACGGGTATAAAATTTTCAAAATTCTTAGTTTAGGAAAATTTGTGGACGTTTTTTCTACCCCCTGGTGCTAAACATTCCTGTTTTCGGGAATACTTAACACTAGGAGAGCAACAGAAGCGCACTATAGGCAAAATTTCGATTTTTCGGTCAAATTTTGAAAATTTTTTTCGACCCCCCAAGTCATTTTTGGGTCGATTTAGGCCAAAATCTTGCTCATTCGGCCTGAAATAAATTTTTTGGGTGTTGTTTTCACGCTCAGGAACCTATTTTGGCAATTTAAAGGCAAAATTTTGTGAAATTTTTTGACCCCCCCAAGCATTTTTCAGGTCAAAATCGATTAATTTCTTGCTATTTTGGGCCTAATAAATTTTAGGAGCGTTGTTTTTACGCTCAGAACTCGATTTAGGGCGTTTTAAGGCCAAAATTTGAAGTTTTAGGCCAAATTTTGACGATTTTTGACCCCCCCCATCGACCCCCAAAATCGAAAAATCGCTTAAAAATCGCGATTTCTGCTTAAAATATCGGTGAGCCTAAATGCAAATCGCGATTTTAGGCTAAATTCTGTTCATATTTCGTGTTTTTGGAGAATTAAGGGATTTTTGACCCCCCCTAAAACCCCCATTTTCAATTTTTTTTTCGAGATCCTAGTGTCGTTCTTAGCATTTTCGAACACTTTTTTTGCTTTTTTGAGTCGAAAACAAAAAATCCGTTTCGTCTCATTGGTTACACTAGCCAGAAAATGCTAAAAATCGCGTCGCCCCCCCTACCCCCCTCAATGTGATATATACGTATATAACTTTTTGGCCAACTTTGTTGTTTTTCGTGTTTTTTTGTGTCGATTGGAGGTCAAACGGTAGTTTTTTGTCAACGATTTGAGTATTTTTGAGTTAGATTTTTCCCAAAATTAGTGACCCGTTGAGTGGAGAAAATCCTAGTGAAAATTGGGTCAATTGGGATAATATTTTTGAAACTTTGGGTTCTTTGGCGGAAATAAACCGAAATCTGGAGACAAGATTACGAGCTCGATTGCGTGCAGATAGAGAAAAGAAAATGGCGGAGCTCAAAAATTTGATCACCCTTTTTAAGGGTTTGAGTAACTATAACGGTCGGGATACGACCCTGACCCCTGACGAGTGGATCGTCAGTTTCGAGGCCATTGCTAAGGCCAACGACGTCGAAAACGACAAATATTACTCGATTTTGTTAGCCAAATTGGGTGAAAAAGTCATTCACCGGCTTTCCTCCTTGGGAATGCCAGGTACGTACAGAGAGCTGAAAGAGCTCTTAAAAACGCTCTATGAGCCGGTTCAACGGACAGCCGTTGAACATTCTCGAAAATTTTATGTACGTACACAGAAAAAGGACGAGAATGTGCAAGATTTTGTGTCCGAATTGGAAATGTTGGCAAAAAAGGCCTTTCCAAATGAGAGCGACGATATGAGAGCTGTGAACATTTTCGAGCAACTTCGAAAAGGCCTAAAACCTAATTTAAAGACAGTTGGAATTTCGCTTTTATCTGATTTGGAAAATTGGGGCCATACGATGGCTAAATTGAGAAAAATCGTCACTCAACTGTCGAGACTTGAAGAGGAGTACGATTCTGATTCAGCCGAATCGGATAAATCAGAAAAGCCAGAAAAAACCCCCAAGAAGGAAAAACGGGGGAAGGCTAAAGCCAAGGTTTGTGCAGTTTCGTCAGAATCTCACGAAAGTTCTAGTGATTTAGATCAGAGGTTAAAAACTTTGGAGGACGAAATCAAGAAAGTGAAAATACGTAATGCTCAGAGGGATTTAGTTTTGGAAGCCACAAGCGGACTCAGAAAAGTGCCAACCCTCCACTAGTGCTGCTTCTGGTGCTGTAAATGCTGTTCAAGCATCTACGGAAAAAACGGAGAAAACACCAGAAAAAGATCAAATGGACCAACGAACGTGTTATACATGTGGCAACACAGGCCACATTTCCCCTCAATGTGCCTTAAATCGGCAAAATAATTCCGGTTCAATAAGGGGTAGAGGTAACCCAAATCGAAGACATTTTGGTGGAAATAGGGGAAATTATAATAACCGGCAAAATTATGACGGTTATTCCAACCAAAATTCGGGAGGTGGTTGGAATAGAGGAAATCGAGGATCATATCGTGGTCGAGGAGGCCGCAGGGAAGGCAACTCCTCCAATAACCGAAACACTCAGGGTGCGAGTATTTTTGTGGATCCGTCTACTGGACGCCTGTTTCAGTCGCAAGGACAAGGGCGTAACCAGCAAAATCCGACGATAAATTACTTGACACCGGTTCAGCCCGAAATGGATCCAACGTCCCAGTTATTGCAAGCCTTGCAGAGTTTTCAGCAAGCGGGGAGCACGACAAATTCCGGGGGTGCTCCTCCGCAGTAAATTCGTCACCCGGAAATCAAAGTACGTATATCTCCCATTTAGAAACCCGCAAATCAATTCGTTGTCAGAAAAAACCCCCAACTTTTTGGAGGGTCTTTCGAAAGTTTTTCCAGACGAACAGGTTTTAAACTCAAATCAAATTTGCGCGGTTTTTACTCCTACGTATGCTGATGTAACGAGAGGCCAACGATCTCAAAATTCCCAGGATAACCCTCGAAATTTGCTTCAGTCCCAGTTGCAAAATTTCTTGCAAAATGTCGATATACGTGCTTTGGCAGAAGCCTTAACTAATGCCCGCCCCCCACCCCAAATTCCTCGATCTCCTCCCCAGGTGAATTTTCAGCAGCAAAATCAGTTTTTGAATGGGCAGAATAACCAAAATCAAAGGGTTATTCCATTAATTCCTATTAGTGCTGCTAGGGCAAATCAAATTAGATCTCAGTTGAGTTTTTCTCAAAATTCCCGATATACGTATAACACTGGGTCACGAAATCAGAATAATTCATTCAACTACAGTCGAAGTCGATTGAATTATCCTGTAAATAGATCTTTTTCTCCACGAGCAAGCTATAATAGCAATAATTTTCGTGGAGGGGCGCCCCCAATTCGAAATCAGAATTGGCGTCCCCCCGCTCAGGAAAGAAGAAATGCAGGTTTCAGTGGCTACTGGTATCCCAGTAACAATAATCAGCGATATCCACGAAACGTGCAGCCCCTTGCTGTGCCACGACAAACAAATTTGTTTTTCGGAACAAATAATTCATGGAATGCGCGCGGGTGTGAAAATCGTAGGTTTCCTGTGGGAAACGCTGTGACTTTCTCAAACGCAAATATGCGCCAAAATGGGCAACAGCAAGAGGCCACGATGGATCAAGCGGTACCAAGTACAAGTTCAGCTGGGGTAGGTAGTCAAGGTTCATCTACAAAAGGAAGCGCGACAGTGCAAGTCCCTGATTCGGGGGACAAAGTATTGAAGGCTTCCAACAGAAAAGATGAAACCTGTGCCACTAATGCTGCAAAATTGTCAGATGCCTCAAATAAAAAGTCAAGGACGAAAAATGCCAATATGCAACCTGTGCAAGAAACAATGCCAGATATGTCCCAAGAACAATTAGTTGCACGATTAAATCGATTAAGAACAATAGATGAGGCACCTGATACCGAGTAAAAGGCAGCGAAACATCTATTTCCGAACGTGGAGAGGGAAACTAACATTAAAGACCAACATAAAAATGACCCAAGCTCATCATCTGGTCAATTTCAGTCAAATAAAAAGATGAAGCGAGTTCAGAAACGACATTCTCATAAGATTCCTGACCCTGATTTTCCTGGAAGATTTCTTTTTGAGTATGATTCTACTGAAAGTTCATGTTCAGAGCAAAGTCAGTCTGAAACGTCAGATATGGAACTTGAAGAAAAGGAAGTAAATCATGTGAATTTGACTCATCAGCCAGAAAAGGCACCTCGAACGGACTTTGTATCAAATAATCGGAACTATTTGTCGGCTTTTGTTCATCAAGATCAGTATTTTTTGGGTGCTCAGACGAAAATTCCGCCGGTGCACTCGCCACTGATAGTAGCATCAGTGGGAGGCGTAAATACTTTGGCACTTATTGATACGGGCGCAAATATTTCAGTCGTTTCTAAGAATTTCGTAGAACATTTAAAGCAAAAGTGCCCTGAAAATCTTACTTTTGGAAATGGAGTTTGCGAACAGGCAACCGCAGCTAACGGAACACCTATAAATTTTTCAGGTTCAGTAAAATTTGAACTTTCTTTTCAAGGCTATAGATGGGCTCATGAGTACTTAATTAGTGATTTCTGTCCATACGATATTCTTCTTGGTATGGACTTTCTATCTTTTTATAATTGGTCGATGCTCATGGGACGCCATTAATTTACCATCCACTTTTTAAAGAAGTTCCGTTGCTGGGGGCGCCTCGGATCAACAATATTTTGCAAATTGTAGGAAAAACGCAGTTCGGCAGTTTCGAATATTTGTCTACGAGTCGGAACAACTATTCCAGCAAATTCTGAAGCATGGGTCTCGATTTCTTGTGAGGATAGTCAACCAAATTCTGACCAGTTGGATGATGAGTGGGACTTACCATTCGTACGTATGAAGCCCTCAGTTGTAAATACGAATATTGCACCTTGGCCTTCACGGTTTGAAGAAGTGCCTAAGCTAGTACGCAATTCCATGAACATTCTTGAAAAATATAATTGTTATATGGTTCCTGGAATTATTTCAAAAGGGGAAAAAACCCAAGACGTTAGAGTTTGGAATTTGGGTGAGGAACCACTGGAATTGCATGAAGGAATGGTACTAGCTTACGCAGATGACTTAGTTATGCTCAAGAATCGTCAAGGCAAGGAATCGTTTTTACAGTTGGGAGATACTTGGTTCGAAAAAGAGTACGTATGTGAAGACGATTTACCTAAGTCTGTGCGAACTGAAATTTTCTCTACAACGGTGGAAAATACGTACGTACCTCAACCGTCTACATCTACAGCTGCGGATACAGAATCAAAGGAGCCTACGGAACAGGATTTATATGATCAATTTCTCAAGGAAGCCCAACTGGAGAAATTCGAATGTTCTGACAAGGCAAAAGGTAAGTTTCGAGAACTCTTATTTAAGTACGTACATGTATTCACAACGCCAGAAAATTTGGGACGATGCAGCACAGGACAACATCTGATTGATACAGGAATGGTAGGTCCAGTAACTGCGAAAGCCTATAGGATGAACCCTATGGAACGGTTGGAAATCGAAAAGCATGTTCAGAAAATGTTAGAGCAGGGCATTTGTGTTCCATCTGATAGTCAATGGTCGTCACCTTGCATGTTAGTTGGTAAAAAGGACGGAACAACTCGATTTGTCATTGATTATCGACAATTAAATAAAATCACACGAAAAGACCGCTACCTTTTACCAAACATCGATGAAATTTTAGATATGTTTAGTAAAGGGAAGTTTTTCTCTACATTGGATTTGAATAGCGGCTATTGGCAAATCGAAATGTTTCCTCCCCATAAGGAAAAGACCGCATTCATTTCACATATGGGACTTTTTCATTTTAACGTCATGCCATTTGGTTTGACCAATGCCCCTGCAACATTTCAAAGAATTATGGAACGAATTTTTACTGAATTGCCAGTTTATATTGATGATTTACTAATTCCATCTAACGATGAAAACCATCATTTGAAAATGCTTGAAATAGTTTTCCAAAAGCTTTCAGACCATGGGTTGCGACTCAAAATGAAAAAGTGCGTGTTTTTCCGCAAAAAGGTCGAATATCTTGGTCATTTTATTTCCGAGAAGGGCATTGAGACTGACCCACGTAAAGTGACTGCGGTAAAGAATTTTCCAGTACCTATTACTATTAAGCAATTGCGTGGTTTTTTGGGTATGGCTGGGTATTATCGGCGATTTATACGTAATTTCAGTTCAATTGCAGCACCAATGAATAATCTGTTGAAAAAGGATGAAGGCTTTCATTGGAATGATCATTGCCAAATTGCGTTTGAAAATTTAAAACAGGCATTGATAAACGCACCAGTTCTCGCGTATCCCAATTGGGAGCCACCGTTTATTTTAACAATAGACGCTAGTGTCGTCGGTCTTGGTGCAGTGTTGGAACAAGACCAACCGGGTGAGAAAAAGCCTAAACCCATAGCCTATGCTAGTAGAGCTTTAGTAGGTGCTGAGAAACGTTATAAAATTGTGGAATTGGAAGGTCTTGCAGTTGTGTGGTCTTGTAAGCATTTTCAGCATTATTTACGCCATCGAGAATTTACATTGTATACAGATAACGAAGCCCTTAAATACATTTTTGCAAATGCCAAAAATCAAGGCTATACTAGAATCGCTAAATGGGCTATCGCATTGTCAGAATTTCGTTTCAAGACTCAACATCGAAAAGGCATAGATAATCCTGTAGCTGATTGTCTTTCACGTAACCCTCAACCAGTTGTCGTTGATTCGAACGTCGACCGCGCTGAAGGTGACAGTGAACTTACTACATCTGACAATAAATTTCAGTATGTATCTGACGAGTTTGACGTAACCGAAGATATGTTTCCGCCAGTGTGCATGATTGAAAAATATTCTGATGATGAGTGGTCTCAAGCACTAAAAGTTGATTCTGATTTTGGTCCTTTTATTGAATATCTTGAAAAAGGCACATTGCCTAAGGATGACCTGACTTGGACTTTAATACGTGGTCAATCCGATTTTGAGTTGAAAAACGGCATGCTTTATAGATATCGAACTGATATTCACGAGAGACGTAAAAAGGGTTCTGTTCGTTTAACTTGTGTCCCTAGAAAGTTTCGAAATTATATTCTCGAACAGTATCATTCTGCAATAGATACTGGTGGTCATCAGGGTGTACCTCAAACTCACTATAAAGTTGCCACTAGATATTATTGGCCTAATTTGCTTACGGATGTTAAGTTGTTTATACGTAATTGTATTGTTTGTGCTAGATTTACGATAGGCCCGAGGCACCCTCAAGCTCCTATGAAAATTTATCCACCAGTTACTAAACCATTTGAAAGGGTTTACGTAGACGTTATGCATTTTCCGATTAGTAAAAAGCAGAATGTTTGTGTTTTGGTTGTAATTGATCAACTTACCCGTTGGGCAGAAGCATGGCCCTTACGAAATGAAAAGGCCGAAACTTTAATACGTGTGTTTTTGAACGAATTTATTTTGCGGTACGGGGTACCCACTGAAGTAATATCGGACCAAGGTCCAAATTTTCAAGCTGAAGTAACTACAGCGTTGTTTAAATTGATGGGTACGAAGAAATTACGTACTACAGCGTACCATCCTCAGTCTAACGGCCTAGTGGAACGGGTAAATGGTACTATTCGGGAAATTGTTAAAAAGTACGTAGATATTGATCAGCGTGATTGTGACGTTAAACTTGCTTTTGCTATGCATGCCTATAGGACTTCATTGCATTCAACTATTCAGGATACTAATTATTTTCTATTGTTTGGTCGAGATGCACAAGTTCCGGAGGATTTGTTGTTTAAAAACTTGGATAAGCCAGTAACTTCTTTAGTAAATTACAAGACTTCTTTAATTCGTACGTTGACGGAAAACTGGCACATTACAGCTCAAATTATAGCTGATAAGGCGGAGCTTGTTAAACAAAGATATGATAAACGTGTACGTATAAAGAATTTTGAAGTGGGACAAATTGTAATGCGAAATATTACGCAAGTACCTCAGCCAACAGGTAGAATGGCTAAGTTAGCTCCTAAGTACGACGGACCTTATAGGATAACTGAAGTTTTATCTGATCAAAATGTACGATTACGTAATATGAAAACGGGAGACATTAGTAAAGTCATTCATGTAAATCGTTTAAAGTTTACATAACCCGATATTACCCGATATTGTTTCCGAAACCCTTGAGGAGTTGGAAATTGACGTTGACGATCCAACTGCTCTTGGTGATGATAATATTGTGCGTACCTATGATAATGGTGATGCTGTAGCTACGAATGATGATGTAATTGTCCGTCATTGTGAATTAAAACCCACTGAAAAAGACCAAACAGAACAAATTCAAGCAACTACTGAAGATCCTATTGTAGTGCAACGACAGTTGCAAGGTTTAGAAATGGAAGCGGAAGAGACTACATCAAATCACAATCAAGAATGCACTATTACTTCCACTACTGCAAATAATTCGCAACACCATTCCTTGCACCAGTCTTCCAGTTACCCAGCGGATTCTCTCCGTGCAATCCCTTTTCCCCATGCTACAGTCACCTTATTATCGTATTATATGTTAATATGTTCGAAAGACAAGCATCCTATGTGCACTTTGTACTTTGTACGGTCTAATAGAGACAATTAATTCATAGATTCTATCATCATCACAATTTTGGAAAAGGATGCCTAAACAGAGTCATGGAAGCTTTGAGAAAGAAGCTCAGCAACAGCAAGCTGAATGGGGAAGAATCAGCTAGAAAGATCGGTGAAGAGAGTGACTTTTTGTGCATATTGTTCATCACTTATTTAATGAATATCAGATAGAAGGCATAGTCAGTAAATGTTTTTGTTTAGCTAGGTTTTGAATTTGTCTTGTGGAATTCGTAGGAACTCATTTATTTCGCGCGGGGTGAAATGATAACATTGAAAAAACAACATTGAAAACTGAGAATATGATAACATGTTGTAAGCATATATTTGTTAGGACTTATTAGGATATATATTATTGCTGTTTATGACATTCTATTTGAAATTATCTTTGAAATTTATTGGGATTCTTTGTATTTTCTTTAAACTGCTATTTGCTATTGCACAATTCCGAGAGATGAGGGCTTTAAGCCAAGGGCCAAGAGTTGAGCTAAGACGGGTTGTGCTGTAAACGGCAGTTTCTGTCTGTGCTTTCTACTATTTACTTGTGAACCTGTAATCTTACTGTTATAATTGTTAGTCAAGCTAGAATATGTACAGTTGTTTGTTTGTTTTCTTCTTATATTTTATGTGATACTTACTCAATTTTTGAATTTCGTTGTATAGAATAACGTGTGCCTTTTTGTTATATTCTGTACTTGTTTAGTTTAGAATTTTGATTCTTTGTTGTTACCATAAATGTCATATTTAGCATTTTCCTTTGAAAATCGTTGTACAGATACTATGTCGTATATACTCTTTTTGAAATTTTGCTGTAAAGCGTAACATTTGTCGTATCTACTCTATGTACAGCGGTGATTTTTGTACTGTCAGGCCTGTGTATTTGTAATTGTTAGAATGATAGTTTTGCGTGTTGGGATGAGTTGAGTGAATTGGGTTTTCTAACCATA
>JASAND010005643.1:0-22004 GCA_030248195.1 Trissonchulus latispiculum
CTATAGGGGCATGATTGTTAGCTAGCGCCTAGCAGCACTGTTGAATAGCTACTATTCAAAGTATTGAACCTATATTACTACGTTTTAGTCTTCTACCAATATTCATGGGGTATGTTACAGTTCTCGGGTTTTAATAATTTGCTAAATTTTTGCCATTTTTTGATATTTTTGTGTTGTTCCTGTACGGTGTTTGAGCAGTACGTACTGTGTTCAGTGGCTCGGCATTACGTAGTCGAACGATTCAGTTACAGCAGCAGATTAACTAATTAGAATGGCTGATTTGATGCTGAGAGAAACTGAAATGTGTTTAGCTTTTACACGAAATCGATAATTGACGCTATTAGGTTGTGCAAACTTATTAAAAATAGATGAAAACATTGCAAAATCATTTTAATCCAAGTAAAAAGATTACTAAAAGCTATAGTGTGCAAGAATGACTCGGATTTTGTCAATTCGGAAACTCTCATTGTGCTGGACCGATCAAATCACCGTCATACACAGCCTAGTTCATAGATTGCTTTAAGGAATGATCTGGCCTAGTCTCCATCATTTAAGTTCAAACATTTTAGCCTACAAACTTAAGATATGAAAAATTCAGTTTTGTATTTTGCCTGATTGCACATCCTTTGCATGGACCGAAACGTTACATGCACTTTGCATCAAGCATATTCTACTGGAACGGGTCATATCGGACCCCCTATTTGTAAACATTGATATTGCAGCACGAGAATGTAGAATTAGTAAACTCAGAAGTTTCAATAAGAATATAATTTTTGCTTCTCTTAAAGCTTCTCCTGATTCAAAGTTTTTATTTAAATGACACCTTTTTACTGTAGCTGTTTTCATTCATCGATTCTTCCCGATTTGATGTTTCACCTTCTGCGAGCGTAAAGCACTCACCAGTGTCTCGTGTAAGCGCGCATGACCCAGATTTAAAACATTTTTGCATGACTTTTGCATTTACAAAACTTTTGGCTTTATTTAATTAAATTTTTGGGATACTTGGCGGAATGCGTAGTCCTAGAAAATGCGCATGGAAAACTATAATTATTTCACTAAAACCAGTTTTACGATACTCATATTATAATTAGATCCGCTTTATTGTTCAAAGATCAAGTATTAAATAAAAAATAATCATAGTATATTCAGTTTTGTTGGAAAGTTTCTTTTATCAACTCAGGGACCGCTTCCGGAGGTTGCAATTGTGAGCGACAGTAGTGTAGTGGAAATCCGCCCCTCTCAAGTCAATAAGGGGAACAGTCTAACCAACAGGTTATTAACCTTCAAAAATCGGTGGACAGCCAGTGATGACAGCAACGACTGTACGAAAAGCTCCCGGCCGAACAAGAGTAGCGGCAGGAAGGTAACACCCTGTTCATTATCCATGTGATGGGTGACGGTGAAATCTGATCCCCAAGCTTCGCCTTTTCTGTTGTTGTTCGCCAACCTTAAAAACACGTAAACCCACGCTGATCCAAAGATGACTAACTCCAATAACCTGTAACAGACTGTAGCCAGGGCATTCAGGTACGTAGGTTTCCGCATGTCGCAGACTTCATGAAGGAATATCTTCAATTTTCTCAAGCCTGACTAGAATCCACTAATGGGCAGGACGCAGGTAAACTATAATTCATGGCGCATTTAATTTACTGTCTACTTTAATCCATATTTTCATATCTTAATTGTTTACAGATTTGCTTTTTTTACTTATTTCTATTTATTGCATGCTTTTTCTATTTTCGGGCGGACGGGTCAAGCGGACTTTTCCTTTTTTCTAATTTTAATCCTTCACAGGGTATTGCTTACATAGTTTTAAGTTCTGGTTACTGCGTAGTACGTATTTACTGCAATAGAATTGATCGCGAGTAGTTAACGTCAGTTAATGATAAATACCTCAACTCCAAAAAATTTAGATATATAAATAGCACAGCAGACAACATTACGTCTTTCAACGGCGTACAGTAACTGTCAAGCAATTAAACCAGTTGCCTATTTCCATTTTAACTTTTTAATATCAAAACCTTTATCCTGGTGCATGGAAAAACCACAAACATACCTAGAGGATTAATCAGTTTGATGGCCATCGTCAGTCTCTAAATGATAATTCTGATATCACAAATCGATGCATTCCGCCTAAAATTGGTTGAAAGGGTGGCTCAAAGTTGGTAAGTTGTCTATTAGCTCAGCTAAGAAGTAGCCTACCTAAATTTCTTCAAATCAGTCGCACGCTCGGCAAAATTACTTCCTGCCTTTTATTAGAAAACGGGCTTTTTCATTTAGGCGCCGTCATCCCTATTTGGTCGATTGGTGGATGCAATGAAGGAACGAACGATGCGAAGTACTGAAAGCCTGGATCAAGCAGCCAGTGGAAATAGAACTCCAACGGCTTCCGGTAGAAATACACCTCATGATATGAGTTCATCTTTAAGGTACGATACAGAAATTTAGTCTTAGCAAAAATGCATATTATAAGAGTGTAACAGCTAAGCAGACTCTCAGCTGCAAGCACATGTTTTGTTCGCTAACGGCTGACCGACCACTTTGTGTAAGGGGTCACTCACTAGATACACGTTTGTGCAGGGGTTCAGCCGTTATTCTGCAGAGCATGTACCTACCTGGAGCTGATAACAGAAAGAATATCAGCTATCACACTCTATCTATCATGTGCTCTTGGTATTAGTGATTCTTTATGCTGTTTTGGCTGGAATGACCAAGATCATAGGCGTTTTTACAAAACTGATGCAACGACGACAGGAATATGGATATAACTGCGTACTGCAGTAGCGTAGATTGTAGAGAATGCTTGGACCTTCATAAATACTGACCCAGCGAATTAAATAATGTCTGAGTTTTGATTCAATTAAAATGTCCTATCTCAACAGAATATTTAATCTCATTCCCTCAAGTAAATTCCGTACAAATTATTCTTCATAAATAACTTAAGGAATAGCTGCTTGTTTTAGTATCGACAAATCAGGAACAGCCGCAAACACTCTGCAACGGACATTTAGTTTTCTCCGACGAGAGAGTCAATGCAGGGGACGAAAGCTTCGAGATGAGGATTCTGCAACTCAACAGGTAGGTAATACCTGACAACAGGAAAGCTTCTTTGCATTATCTGAAGCCTTCTTTATTCAGCACTTCCTAATTTATGTCCTATTCCTGCCCTACTTCACCCCTCACTGTCTACCGTCAGTAGTGCTGTCTAACAGTTTGTAACAGTTTCAACCGGCAGCTCATAAAAAGACAGTACAGTGTATATATACAATGTCGTCTGTGTCCAATTCCGACGAAGATTGAAAATTCAAATGGTTGCGGAAATAACCATTGGTTCAGTTGAATTTTAGAAATTAAACATGTCAATTGTCACTGAAAATTATACTTTCCTGGCATTAAAAGTTTAGTCGAATAGCAACCAACCAACCAGCACTATTTAAGTTGGCATCATTTTTACACTTTTAAGTTCTGCTTGCAATTAAGACATGTATGTTTGTTGGCTTTGTCAACGTATGTGTGAGCGTGGCTTGCATGGTCTACTGCAATGGCACTGCTCGCTGGTTGTGCTTGCAGCAGATGGAGCTACCGAGTCGTCGTGTTAGCTGTGACCGATTGGGCAGACGAAGCCCCAGCTTGTCGCCAGAGCATCCTCAAGTAAGACGGCTCAGACTAAGGTGTTGCATGAGATTTTATCATAAAACTGCAACTTTGAATATTTTGTGTCTCTAAGAAGCTCTTACTGTGAGGGAATACAGAGGACTGATTTGTCTTGGCTTTAACTGTAACAATAAAGATTCGCTTAGCTTGGGAGTCACATTTTCTAATCTCCCTCCACGTCTTATCTGTTTGCGATTTGACGATTTAAACCTGCTGAATACCAGAAAAGATTCTCGTAGCCTCAAAATCAATGATTAACAGTTACCTAGGCCTCCTCATAGAAATAGAATTCACTAGCACAATTACACTAATTCCAGTCAGTATCTGAACTAACAGGTTTTCTGACAGATTGTTGGGAGAACCTACTCCAGGTCTAGACTTAGATTCCTTGCAAGGTTGGTAATGAGACTTGTTTCGACCATGACGGTATTTCAAAACCGCTTTCACTTTTTCCCGGGGATTTACACTCTAAATTTACACTGCTAGTGCTAAATCACACTTATATACCGTACTAGCAAACTCAAATGAAGGCCATCACTAATCTCTGCAAATAAGGTTATGTCTATGCCTATGCGCTGCTTAATAAAAGCACCCACAGCTAAGGTATATATACACATTTCATTTGTGTTAAAATTGATGTAGTGCATTGTCTTCTAGACTCAAAAGCTGTTAGATGCTGAAACCAGCTCAAGATCTCCTTCTCCTGACGCAGGAATGTCCGGTAAATCGCCGCAGCGCTACGGTGGTCGAGCCATGGTAGACGAAATGATGGATCATCCTGTCCGTTCGGGAGATCGGCGTTACAGACGAAGTAAGCTCAATACTAATGATCTGCATGCAATTGGAGCACAGAACTAGCCTAATGCTTGCAGTGGCTTGAACTAAAGGAACGCATAAACTAAATCTGAAACAAAACCGCCGAATCAGCACAGTCTTCCATAGTTTGTAGTCCTACTCCCAGCATATTAGAAAGAGTTTGTAAATTTGCGCCGAAAATGTAAACCAGTAATTTTTCATATCTCAGGCATGTACATATATATTATATTGTAGTCATATAAAAAATCAAAACATGTAGAAGCAAAGTGAACGCGTGTGTGCGTGCACAATCTGTGTGAAAGAAGATTTTGGAAGCAAAAACGTGGGTGTTCCAAGATTTTTCCTTTTAGCCGCAAACTGGAGTTGGAAGTCAGAGTTGTGTAACCAGAATTCATTTTTTCGCAAAAATTATTACTGCTGAAATGTTGAATATTGAAAATTAGAATTTTGGAGCGCAAAGTTTTTCAAACAATAGTTTTTCAATTTCGAAGAGGAGCTTCTGTCCTCAGGGCCGATGTTTTCTACGTCTAAACCCGGGTTAAGTCGCTAACCCGGGTTGACTTAATGTGTTAAGAATAGGCGAGTAAACTCGTGTTAGCTACTTTACCAGGGTTTCGACGTCGGCCCCTGGAGTCTGGACCCAGGGTTGGTATGGGCATGGTTAACCGCCAGTACCTGCTGCTGTGGTACCCTCCATGGGCGATTATTTATTGCTCTAAAATTATAAATAAAATGTGTCCACCGCAGACTTAGTTTATCTGACAAAGATTTCTGTAAGCCGGAAAATCCATGTTCTCACTTTGCAAAAAGACATGACAATAAAATCTTTGGTTTAAATAATTTGTTTTTTGTACATTCAGAAAGTTTATTCTGCTTATTAATTGAATTCCATTCTAGTGAAATCTTCACTTATAAGGGTTAAGAATCTATCAAGATTTTAATTGTACTGTGCAATGTATTTGATATAAAATAAAACATCACCAACATTACCGGAGATTGAAGAAAACAAATTGAACCTGTGGGATGCGTTGGATGGGAAAGTACAAACTCTAGCGGAGTGTGATGAGTGGAATGAGATCAGATAATCCTGTTCATGTTTTCATGTTCACTTTAAGGTGGTGGTATCTTTTGTGTAGATTTTTGAAAAGCTACAATTTTTCAGAACTGTAGAATTGGCCAAACGTTTTTGTACCACCATATGAAGGACAAGAGAGTCGAGGGACATTTTTTGGATTGGGCTCAACAGGCATTAATTCCAAAGAAAATCGGAGAAATGTACGGGGACACGAAATTTCGCAACTTTGCATTGATCATTCGCAACGTTTTAGCTCAGACCAAGAAAATTGTCCCTCCGCAATTTTCATCCTGCTAAAAATCACGAGAATCCATTGGGTAGTTTTTGAGAAACAAAATAAAACATTTTTAAAACACAATAATTGTAGTCTTCGCAAAATGGTCTTTCCGCCTAATCACTGGCAAGAGTACATAATAACTAAGAGTGTGACAAGCGTCAAGCTCTTAGGGCCTTTTCAAGAAAGGGTAGAGTAGAGTAGAGCAGAGTAGAGTAGAGTAAAATTAAAATTAACTGTTTTCATGAAAGGATGGAGTTAATTTTAACTCTGCGTGTTTTAACTCTCTCTAACCCTGCAGGGTTAAAAACGGCAGGGTTAAAAAGAGTTAAAAATGCCAGGGTTAAAATTAACTCCATGCATTCATGAAAAGAGTTAATTTTAACTCTACTCTACTCTGCCCTACCTTTCTTAAAGACCTTGTTTTTGGAATCACCAACTTAGAACAATTATTACACATTACTTTGAGTTGGAAAAAAATGTCAAAATGTAACTTACGACTTTCTTTTTAATGAATGAGAAAAAACAATTTGTCTTTCTAGAATTTGAAAATGAGTTATGAAAAATGTGGTAAAAATGAAAAACACATTTTCAGGTTTTTGCAGACTAAAGCAAATATTTTCGAAGCACATTAATTATCACAAAGCTGTTGTTCATTGCAGAGAAATTAGCTAAAATGTATTCGCAACCTTAATTTTTACTTTCTTTCTCAAGCATTTGATAAGCGATTATGCAACAGTTGGAAAAGAGCTGTCGCACCAACTAAAAAAGGTGCCATGAAGTACTTATAAGGGGAGGGGAGTATAAGTACAATATAAGTATAAATATAAAAGGACATCAGATTGATGTTCTGCAACTTCGAAATTTGTAATTTTCATGTAATTTGCAGAAAACTCTATGATAATTTTTTCTCTCGAACGTAAATT
The DNA here is from genome assembly GCA_030248195.1 of Trissonchulus latispiculum. Lineage (NCBI taxonomy): Eukaryota > Metazoa > Nematoda > Enoplea > Enoplida > Ironidae > Trissonchulus > Trissonchulus latispiculum. Next base: position 6,746 of record JASAND010005643.1, read on the forward strand.
AAAAAACTTTCGGGAATAAATAAGAAATGTTGATTCCGAAAAATTGTGAATGTTTATTCCGGTCGTTTTATTGAAGGGCAACCATTTGCAAGTTAAAGTTAAGTTAAAGTGCAGTTTTTGTATCAATCAAATAAAGCAATTTTTGCCTAAAACCCAACGTAAGAATTCTCAGCAAAATTGGAAGTACAAAACGTTTTCGGTTCTCTTATGGTCCTTTCGTGCAAAACTTGAAAAATTAAATATTTAGTATACTAAAATTTGGTTATCGGTCTACTAGAAATATGTTCGAAAGCATTCATGCAAAAGTTTTATCACATTTTCTTTCAGTTTAATTTCATTTTTAAACCCTGATTCCGTTTCCGACTTCTGCTTTTCAGACTGACTCGTCAATTACAAGAATATTTCAGCATGATTCAAAACAACCAATCAAAATGAAGCAAGTATGTGCAGCCAATGAGAATAACTCTGCAAGTTTCTGATTGGTTGACTGGCATCATTGCATTTCTAGAGTTTATTTGCTGGCAAAATTGCTTCAAAACGCTGTTTTCATACAACGAAGATGTTTAAATTTACGGTGCATTAATTTATACTACCACATGAACCGCAACAAACTTTTTATTGAAGCTGCAGTAGTGAAATCAATTGGAATGAATAAAAATTGCAGCCAATGTTAATATCGAAAATAGCTAATAAAATATTGTTTAATTGAATAATAAAACATCTGAAACAAGAGAAATGACATTTTGCGAATTTTCATTGGTACTGATTAATTGAACAACCATCTAGATTTTAACTCTGCTTAACCCGCGTGTTTTGACGGGGGTTAAATTTCAATGGAAAACGCTTTGAGAGAGTTAAACAGAGTTAAATTTAACCCTTTCATGAAAAGGGTAGAGTTAAATTTAACTCTGCAAATATTTAACCCTTGCAGCGATTCTTGAAAAGGGTAGAGTTAGAGAGAGTTAATTTTAACTCTTTTCAAGAAACAACGCAGAGTTAAAAACTTTAACTCTCTATAACTCGCAGGGTTAAAATTAACTCGTTTAACCCTTTCTTGAAAAGGATCGAGTTAATTTTAACTCTACTCTACCCTTTCTTGAAAAGGCCCTTAGTTATTAGGCTTGGGGACATGATCTGCAATCTGCATGGCTTACGGCAATAACGGCTGACCCCCCCCCCACAAATTAGACCCATCACTTCAAAGAAATTCGCACGCTATGCCTACGTTCTAAAGCTCGTAAACACAACTAGTCAGTTGGTTCAATGTTGGATCTTCAGCACTCAAGCATAGCGTGCGAATTTCTTTGAAGTGATGGGTCTAATTTGTGGGGGGGTCAGCCGTTATCGTGCAGACCATGTCCGTGCGAAAGCCTAATAAAACTAAGAGGATGACGCTTGTCACACTCTTAGTTATTATGTAGGTACTCTTGCTTAGCAACAATAGGCATTGAAATAATATGCTCTGGAGTTTTTAGTGGTGGAGGCGGCCCCCGCCCGCTTTTCAGAAGCCCTCCGCAGAATTTGACAGTAATTATAAAAAAACCAAATTCCTCAACAACGGCCATTTTTTGGCCACCAAAATCGTTTTTGTCTTATCACCCCCGGCCTAAAAGTGTCAAAAAATTAAGTTTTTAAGGTCAACTTTACAAGAATTTTCTCAATTTTTAGCTATATAATTTATGGACTGTAAGTTAATATAAACAAGAATACATTAGTGTTTGAGGCCGGCCGGCCTAAGCAGGCCGCCGGCTGACGAACGACTTTCGCTCGCCGGCCAGCCGCCGGCTGCCGGCCGGCCACCGGCCGTGATGCAAATCAACAGTCAGAAATTTACAATTTTGAGCAACTATAAGCTTAAAATGAACTGCAAATCTGGTTTTTGTCTGGTTTGTACACTTACAACTACATTTTTCTAATAAAACACCTGCTAATCAATATCTTAGCAGTGATAATAGCTGCACTGCAAACTGGTCCAGCCCTATAGCCAGCCGGCCGGCCGTCCCGGCCGGCGACTCTCCGGCCGGGGAAGCCTCTGCCGGCCTCAAACACTAGAGTACACAATATAAGTTCATTTTAAGCTTAAAAACAACAATTTTTGCGTTTTCGCAATAAAATGCTAATTTTCGTTAAAATCTTAGGTAAATTTATAAAATAGGCGGGCCCCTGCCCAATTTTCAGAAGCCCTCCGCAGAATTTGACAGTAATTATAAAAAATCCAAATTCCTCAAAAACGGCCATTTTTTGGCCACCAAAATCGTTTTTGTCTTATTCTGATTTCACTACTACAGATAGCTCAAGGGTTGCAAAAACAAACAATATTCATTTCGGTGCCCTCTTTCCAGCTATAACAACCAATTCGGTGTATCGAGAACGCACTAGGAAATTAATGGCACAACCCAAAAATTTCTTATCTTTTTAACTAAAAATGCTGGACTGATCTCAGAACGTTAAAGAGCACAAAAATAATACATTTGGAAAGTTTCATTCCCTTTCATACGAATTGAGCCTGTAAGGATAAACTTGGGAACGACTTCCAACTTAGCTTGGTTCGATTGTGCCCGGGTGGCTCAATCGGTAGAGCGTTGGCCTAGACAGCCAAAGGTTGTGGGTTCGATCCCCACCTCGGGCCCGAATTTTTCGGGTCGGAGGTGCTGTAGTGACAATCTTAGCCTCGTTTGTTCTTTCATTTGTCTTGCCCATTACGGTTTGAAACGGTCGAGGTTTGCTCCCATCAGACTGTGTGGGCTGGCGCGAAAGCGTCTTCTAAAAATGTCACTGCAGTTTGGGAACGAATTCCAACCTAAGCTTGGTTCGATTTTGCCCGGGTGGCTCAATCGGTAGAGCGTTGGCCTAGATAGCCAAAGGTTTTGGGTTCGATCCCCACCTCGGGCCCGAATTTTTCGGGTCGGAAGTGCTGTAGTGACAATCTTAGTTTCGTTTGTTCTTTCATTACACTACGTAAGCGATACCAGTTCCTTAACTATACTGGTGAATATATCTTTCGACGGAGACGTTGATGGTTCACTTTACATTTTCAGCATTTCGTACGCGTTATAGAAGATTTAATCAAATTTAAACTTTGTAAACAAACTTCGCAACAATAGCTCAAAATTTATTAAAAGCATTATTTTAAATAGAATAAGCATTTTTAGTAGGTACCTCCTGAAAGTGTTTGTCCACCTAATCACCGCTCACACCTGTGCCGTCAGCCAGCAAGAAGCACTGTAGCGTCTTGTGTTGAGTCGTCGTTTGTTGTGTAACTTGCAACGTAAACACTTTGCTTGCAGTCCAGCACTTTTATCTTTTTTGAACACTGTAAGCCGAAGCTAACCTCCTGAGCCCAGCACCGCACACGTACCACATTCGCCTACGTTCAATGTTCACTTGTGCAATTCTAGCATCAACAACAAAGCTGTAGATCGCCTTGTTTCTATTCGTATGCCGTTTTATACAGTGAGTTTGCCTGTCCAGCCTTCTGGTTCCACCTTAAGATTTAAATTCCTGTCCCTGTGTCACTGCAAATCAAAAGTTTCAGTATATCAATGTCGCAATACCCTGCATGGACCTTGTTACCCCCATTTTCAAGCTTTCCTGTTTTTGATAGCCAATCTTCTTGTTTTCATTACAGCAAGGCAAACAGAAACAAACAACTTTTCGATAACTTTCTTATACTTGTTTCTTTTCCATGTCTATTAGCAAACTTGCTACAAGTTCGGACTATTTTCTTTTTTCTCTATCTCCCTTTTGCTTTAGTCTACAAGACTTGAGGTCTTTTCCTACTTCTGCATGCACGCTTCCTGTATACATTTTTCCTGTGATATACAGCTTTGATGTTGTTATTTTTCGGACAAGCGTTCTCCTCATTGCTTTTTATATAATCATTGTTTTAGTTAGACTACAGCTTTAATTCTCCGCCCCCTTGATTTTCTACTTATTCCATGGTTTTGGTACATAACGTGTGCATATAAAATCGACTTCCGATTTAAAGTTACAAGTGTACAACTGCCCTGCTTTCCAAAATATGTTGATAGAAAAGAGCGACAGTTTATTTCAAAACAGCATCTGTCACATTCTGATCATGATTATATATACTATACTATGACTGTGATAAACGTTACATTCAAGACAATAGCACGAGGACGTAAATTTAACAGCTCTCGGGCAAGATCACTCGAAGAACATATAGATCAGATGTATGACTCATTCATTGCTAATTGTCTACATTGTTTGTTGCTAGTTTTGTGAAAGATTGTATGAAAAAATTAGATAATTTTACATAGATAAAACTATATATTTACTGGCAACGATACAGAAATCATATATATACTGCGCGATTATCCATCACAGGTTCAACTTTTCGGAAGCGTTAGTTACAATTCCAGCGATCATTTATATACTTTGTGAGAAGCCCCGCCCTTATGATTTGCCCTAATGTTGCATATGTCGCAGAATAGACAGTGTCGAATGTTCAAAGTTCCCATTATAAACTCCTGATTGTGAGGGCTAGGCGTTGCTATTGTCTTGCAAAATAGCCCATGCTAACTATACGTATAGTATGTATGGTCATAAATGTAACACGGCCAATTTATCAGGCAAGCCATTACGCACCATGGATATGGAAACCTTCGCAACGTTTACATTAATCCAGGTAAGATTCATCATACCAACCAATAATAAGCAACAATGTGACAAGACATCACGAAGTTGAAATTATGAAATTGCTTTTAAGCTATTTGTTATATGCAGCATGGAAAGTTTTTTAATGTATGGTTTGTTTAAGGGGAATTGCCATCCAAGCATGGTCGCAAGGAAATAAAGCGTCCTCCACTCATGTCTCAAACTAACATTTTCCATTCTCCAACGGGCTCCCCCAATCACTCACCCCCTGAAAGTCCCTATCGTGTAAGAAAACGTTTTGGAAATCCCTATCATCCTGCCTATCCTACGGTCGCTCATCATGACCAGGGTTTTGTCAAAAGAATCATTCCTGAATATTATCCTCACGGGCAAACCTCCTACGATGATCCCATTCCACATGATCCTGCTCACTTAAGTTCCTTGTACAGCAGTACTGGAAAGAAATACAGTCACAGCATTAACTTTCCAGAGACTGGCAAATCTCCAACCCTCCAGCGTCCCAGGGAGTCTGGAACCATTTTTAATTTCCCAAAATTAGCTCATTCTCCAACTTCAGTCCCTTATCCGCCGCCTCCATCGTTTGAGTACGACTCGTCTGGTCCAGAGGACAATCTAGCCGATATATACCTAGAACAGGGTAGAGGGAACCAATATTTACCTTACTATCGACAGACTGGACCATTAGGACCACGTGACTTGCCACCTGACAGTGAACTGCTAGCCAGAACTGCTCGCGAACGGCAGCTTTTCAACATTCCAATTTACAACCGGCCATCCCGCAATCCTACGGTCACGCCGGCTCATGTAATGCCAGATACTGCTTATTCTAGTCATTATCCTCGCCGTGCCCTCCCCAACAATCCCTATAATCGCCGCTACAGCAGTTCTATATCACCGCCTGCAACCAGGAACATTCAAACAGCTCCTGTTATCACCTACAGTGGTGGGAGCAACGGCACCGTTAGAACCTCGCCCAGAAGTTTGCCAAGATTCGCCTTAGGAAGAACAGCCATGGTACCCACTGCCTTTGGCCGAAACCCTCCTGTGATAGCAGCTCAGCAGCCTTATTCTGGTTCTCATCCGGTTATTATTAGGGCAGAAAGATCTCAATGGCCTCAAACAATGAGCAGCGGACATGGGGCTAGATATTTTGATACTGAGGAAGATTGGTGTTAAAAACGATCCAAAACTGCCTCCAAAATTTCCATAAGCAAACAGTCCGCGACACTTCACTTAATGAACAATTAGTTTTTGTCATATATATTTTTAAGTATGCTGATGTACAGCACATTTGGTTTCTATAATAGTGCGTTTGCGTTCTGCTTTGTATTTGCCCTTTCTGCTGTTATTTGCGAAGCGCAAACAAAATGCCGCTAAAGAAGTTAAGCTTTCTTCCTGTGTACAGTAAGCTAAAGTTCAAAGCGCAAAGCGTAACACACGACCTTTATTGCTTCAACCTACTAACAAAACAAATCGACAACACTCATAAACATTGACAGACATAAATTATTTACATGCAACTTAAACAACTCAAACGATTTTGCAATGCCACAAAGTAGATTAATTTAAGATTTTAGCTGATCTACAAATCCGGATACACTATCTCTGTTCCATGACAAACCACAATAAAACTAGAAAACTGTTTGATTATTGTAGCAGTTTTATTGAAAACAAAAGTTTAGGGACAGGGATAGCCTATAACTTGTTTTGTTGCTTTTGAAATGCTCTAACGACTCGAACCATGTACTAAAAATTGGCGTACAATTAAAATCTGTAGATTATCAAAATCTTTACCATTTTTCTGGGTTATAGCAATAATTTTTCTCTAATCAACTAATCACTAATAGTTTATTAGTAATAACTGAAATAATGAAAATCTTTGAAAAACTCTTTCAACTGACAAAGTATCTCTGACATTGACTTGACAAGACAGACAGTTAACAGATAAACCAAAACTATCATGCAAGTTGAATTTATTAGACTGAAAAGGCATTGAAATAAACTGCGTTTAAATCAATATACTGTTTTATAGTTTTCTTGACTGGGTTCTTGACTGGGACCGGCCCGGATAGGACTTATCGCTAAAGTGACAACACTAGCTAGGACTATTCTCCAACAAGCAGACTTTAAATTGAACCAACTGAACCAATTCGCAACCAAAATATTCTTTGCTCCCCCATTTTCCAAAACGTTATCATACGTAGAACACAGAATCTAATCTATTTTCCCATTGAGTCCGCTTTTAGTAATTACATAATGCTTTGCTACTTGCAAGAATACTACAGCTATCAGTTATCATGTTGGAACAACGTATCTACTCAGTCGGTCGGCTCACAGCCTGCCTTCATACACTAGTGCAATTAAACATGCTAGGCTGGCAGTTCAACTACCTATGTGCAAGAGTAGCAGCTATGCAATATCCTATTCTATGAAATGAGAGCAAAATTATGCTCTACACAATGGCAATATCACCCGACTCCCTCCCCAAACTGACCCCTCTCGTACCGCCCCTATACGGGATACGAACGAACCGAACAGATAGCCGAACAGAACAGAACAGATTTAGTGGTGGGGTTAAAGCTTGTATGTTTAACAAGCATGTTCAGCATGTACAAAATATATGAAGCGAATGAGCGACCTCCGTTTGGAACCGCGTATCCATATAGGGGTGGCGTGCAGGGCGCACTTAGGGGGGGCGGATGTGGCGGCCCCCTCCGAAACCAGATCTAAAGGAAAAATATTTTTGTCCGCACGCGCCTTCGGCACGAAATTAACTTCATTTTTGCTTAATTTACCCTTAATTCAGCGTTTCAAACCGTTCAATAGCTACTTTCTTACGATTTTCAAAAATGCTTAATTCACCCTTAATTCAACGTTTTAAACCTTTGGATAGCTACTTTTTTTAAGATTTTCAAAAATTTTCGCGCCATCGGCGCGAAATTTATTCAACGTTTTGCTTTAATTTCCGCTTATTTTCGCTTTTCAAACCTGAATTTCAAAACTTTTTCAACTTGGGGGAATTTCCCCAGACCGCCCATTTTTCTGAGGTCCGCCCCCCGCGAAAAAATCTTCTATGTGCGCCACTGGTGGCGTGGAAAGAGGGTCAATATGGGAATGGGTACGGCAAAGGCGACAGCGTGCAGAGCAAAGTTTTCGCTCTAATTAATTACAGAGTATGCCTGTTGTCATAATCTTATCATTATGTGCGTGTATACAAATACAGACGAGAATATTTCGAAACGTTAATGTAGAGTAGCCACAAACATTTCAGTCCCGCAACACGAAGGTTAACCAACAGTCGTTCAATCCATGCACAAACACCCTCATGTGAATACATGCATGTTGAATCGAAAAGCAAAATCAACTAAATACCCGCCTGGAAAGCAGGAGCAACATTCTACAAAATGTGGTAATTTTAGGTTTCTGTTACAAAAAATTCGCTTGCACACAACAACATGTGCTCCTACTAAATTTGAACTTAATCGGTAGGTAATGTGTTTCGACAGCTACGGGACTGCGTATTCAAATCCAAATGACATGTGAAACGGGAATGATTTTGAAGAACAACGATTAAGGACTTTCTGGGCCTGATCTCAACGCTGTACACGGCAAACTCCTTGAAGTTCCAATTGATTAAAACATATAGAATACGAAATATTTTAAAACCTTTTCATCTATATATGTAAAATCAGTAAATAGAGGAATGTTAGCCAGTTTAGCGTATTTTATCCTGTTCTATCCACAATTATATACCAGCAGCAAGGATAAGGTTGTATATACAAAAGGCGTTATAATGCTAAACTATAATAAAGCAACTAATTCAGTGCCAAAAAGCCAGAACACAAAGACAACAAAATGCAGCCACTTATCTATACAGGTTAAAAGACAAGAATATCTAAATCGTAAATGTATAATACATGGATGAAAAATTTTGCACCATTGATTTAAAATACAACAAAACTGAACATACAACACATAATTAATTCTATTCCTAGTTATCAAACTAAAGAAGCTATAAAAACGAATCGTACTTTTATCACCGGTAAAGGACAATATCAACGCATCAAAGTTCAAAGTAAACAGACAATTCCAAGTGTGCAGTGCTGTTGATGAGAAAAATATTATCCAGTGTCCTGCTGAATCAACGATCGCAAATGGCACCATAGATTACTAGGGCGCAAAAGTGAAAATCTACGCGAACTTTGCTAGTAATCTTCGTCAGGCATGAATCCAAAAACTTCAAGGTTTTGAACCAAAAACTGACCCTCAGGAACCAGAGGTGGATTTCCAAAGGTTGCGCAGGAGCCTGTCGCACCTTCTTCCAGGGATTCTCGAAACACCAAACCCTCACCGTCTCTGAAAAAAACAAAGCTAAAATGTTTAACGCCTGTTGCCACTGGCTTACCACTGGCTCGACAACTAAGATAAGATTATTAAAAAAACTACTGTTGTCATAATTATGTGCGTATTGCCGAATTTTTAAGTATTGTGAAGAACATAAGTACTCACCATCCATATTCACGGCCAAATAGAAAGTATGTAAAAAGGTTGAAGCAACGAAATAAACTACAACAATATTTTAGTTACCCTCCACCAATTGAAACGCTGGTGTTATCGGCGGTCATGAACAGCTCTTCCTTATGGCTGACAGCATTCCCTGAAACACCGACCCAGGAAAACTTTTCTGGGCCATTCGGACCAGCCAAGCGAAATAGGAATGTTTCACCAGTGCCAAAATAACCAACTCGGTCACGCTGTCTGTGCCTGGTAGCCCATTCAGCTGAACAGTATGCACCAAATATCTACAAAAATTAACATAAGCTCAAATTAACAAAACATTAACATAAGCTCAAAGTAGTCTAATTAAAGAATGAAAGAAAAATGTTGGATCGCTTCTGACATTAAACAGTTCAACATGTTCAATATATTTTAATTTATTCACCAAAACCAAGAGTAAGTAAGAGTTGTTTGAAATAATGCACGATAATCCAATCAATGTAGGTTGATCAATCCAATACACGATTCTAATTCTAGTCAAAATACATGCGCTTTCATAACTTTTAGCGTACCTCCATCCATACATCAAAATACAAATTTTTGGCTATTTTCAGAGCCCCGTCCCCTCCGGGGGGCTGCCTTTCCCCCCCCCCTCGGATTCGGGCACGAATGTGCAACTAAACAATCCCCAAAAACAGTCCGATATAATACAAGACCAATTTGAAGTCGTTTAAAAGAAAAATGTGGGGGCCAACCAACGGATGCACCTTCGATCTATGTTAGGGCGGCATCATTAGTAAGTACACATTAAAACTTACATTGCCTTGCACAGACTGCACGCATAAGATAGAGGGCGAGGCATTCTCAACCTTTCGCCAGAAAGTTGTAAAGCTTGTCCCATCTTCTGCCAGAGAAAACAAGCGAGATATTGTACTTAAGTGATACCTCGCAGGAACCCATGAAATCAAAATTTGCGCCTAAATAAAAAGGATTTAAATTTAGAAAGTTTGCACCTTTACTACTACAAAGTTATAGGCCAGAACTGACAAATAAAACAGATACAATTATCAAGACTGCATAGGGTGGTGGGTCAAAGATTTACTGGTGGGCGGCTGGAGGGCTTTGGGGAACAAGTTGAAGGAATTTTTTTGTTTCTGCAATAAAAGCCCTATTTCAAATCTTTACTTCTTTTCATTTTGACGAACCAAGAAAGTTTTTAGAAACAGCTGTCAACTTAGACAATGTTAAAATTGTTCTGCAAAAATTCAAGTCCGTTTCAGGCCTTTCTTCTTTGCTCTATGTCTATTTTTCTCCTATCTTCGAATTGCGACGAGGAGGTCCCCGCTCCGTTCTGATTTCAGGTGCATAGTTGCACAAAGGCCGAGTCATAGGGCAACAGGTAAACGGAGAAATTGTCTGTTTTTCCGTTGATCCCGTTCTCTACTTCTCCGCTGCTTGGATGGAGAATGAACCAGCATCCAACCACTACCACGATGTGGATTATCCCCATGGATTCTTTAATGGGAAGAAAATGAAAGAAGACGTCCTCCCACACGAAAGCGGAGTCACTCACTCGTTCTCGCCGATATTTGACTCTCCTCTCTGCTCTTAAAGGGCGCCCAGAAAAAATTTAGCATTTTTACCCAGAAGAAGCAGTATAAACATAAAACAGAACAATGCCACTGTAGGTATTTGTAGCATTTCTGGGCCACTTTATCCTCCCACTTATTTTGACTAGAAAAATACCTATCCTGCACTACACTGCTCAATTCCTTCTCCCTCGATCCTTCACAGGTTCGTCTCACCACTTTTTGAGCACAAATTTCAAAAAACTAGTTAATTCTCTTACTGCTCCGACCGTCCTTCTTTCAACCCCGTCCCTTGTCCCGACTTTTTTGCAAAAAACTTCCAAATTTTGAGAGATCGTGACGTACTCCCCTTTTTGTTAAAGCCTTAGCGATAAGTATCTATACATTTATAGTTTTGCAATCAATTTCCAATAATGTTGTTTTTCCCGAGTGGGGCAGCGTTAAGAGAATCTATGAGACCTGTGTTCACAATTCTAACTAAATTCTAAAATATAAGAATCCAAACTATACATTGTGTGGTAGGGATTGCATTGTGAACAATATTATTACGAGAAATAGATTTACGTTTAACCTTTCGATAGCATACAATCCCCATTCCAAATTGCATCCTTATTTTCAAACCATCATCTACCTAAGTAGACTGCAAACTGTGATTAAATAGAAAAATATTGAAAACAAAACTAAATCTTACCTGCTGAGTGGACAATATGTCAGAATCCAGCTTCAATTCCACAAACTGGTGCGGATGAACCAGACTTTGCAGCTGCTGTGAAGAAACGGACGATGCGAGTTCCGAATTGGTTCGCCGCAGTTTGATTTCAAAGGACTCCTGAAGGCGAACGATGGCCGACGTTTTCAGGTTACGAATTCCAAAGGCGATTTTCAGCAGTTTTCCTGGCTCCACTGGAATGTGATGGCAGAATTCGGATATGCTGCACTGAATGGCTGGAATGGTCATAGCTTTGGACGTCGCCAAGACCTTATCTAAAAGTGGAACTGGTAATAGTACAGAAATTAAAGAAACATGTGTTTACATGTACAAGCTACACGCAAAAACAAGCTTAAAAAGGCTGAACATCCTTGAATGTTTGAAGTTTTTCCTAGTAGATAGAGACACAAATCACACTCACAGCTAGGAAACCATTAATTGTTGCATCCTGTAGGACAGTATGTATACCATTTTAGCCAAACGAAACCGAACACAAACAATCTTACTGCGCACAGGCTTATTTCACGAAAAATAAAATAACATGAATACAATTATTACCGCTATGATAATGTTAGAGCTAAACGAATGTTTACACAGCCTGTTTGACTAATTTAGCAAAAATTGAACTGCCAATTTTGTAATTGTCTAAGCAAGCGGCTTTGTCCGATTGGCCTACCTTTTATAGAAGATATAGAGCGTGGGTGTAGTCAAAAAGTATCGGGTACTGAAATATTAGCTGCCTTCCAGCCATGTGCTGCCGTAGCGTTTATGTGCCCCCCTTCACAACTACTAACATAATTCATTAAAAATCTCTGCTGGTTGCAAGACCCTAGCCTCAAGGTTGCCATTTGCCAATGTGATTTGGCACATGCGCCCCTATCTGCAGAAAGTCTGTAGCTTATCTACATCTAAGAAAATTACTCTTCAAATTTGAAGTCTCGGCAAAAATTTGGCTTACGAAAGGAAAATTTTGCTACTGGTGCGAGCTATAAGGCTGTAATTTGGCCTATATAGAGGTCTTGTAGGAGTACTCATTTGTCACAAATTGTGCCAAATGGCAAGAAATTCTGCCGCATGAAAAATTTTTTATGTCAACTTTAATCTTCAAAAATTGCTAAAATCGACATTCTTAGTCTGGCGTATCCAGAGTAGAAGCTTTCTGCAGCCTTAGAAGTCACAGACCTTAACTGATCGAGCTGAAATTTGATGTGGGTGTATTTTCAACCATGCTGAGTTCAAATATCTCAAAAAAATTTAATTTCAAAAAATCAGGTTTTTTTCCGATTTCTGGAGTACCATTGTCCAAAAGGCGATTATGCCGCTTGAAAAATTTTTCTGTCAAGTTTAATCACCTTTATAAATTGTCAAAATCGCCTTTTTTGGACAATGGTACCCCAGAAATCGAAAATCAAATTTTTTGAAAAATTTGAACTCCGCATGGTTGAAATACTCCCACATCAAATTTCAGCTCGAACAGTGAAGGTCTGTGACTTCTAAGGCTGCAGAAAGCTTCTACTCAGGATTCGCCAGTCTAAGAATGTCGATTTTGGCAATTTTTGAAGATTAAAGTTGACATAAAAATTTTTGCAGGCAGCACAATTTCTTGCCATTTGGCACAAATGAGTACTCCTACAAGACCTCTGTATATGCGAAATTACAGCCTTAATTTTTTAAGTAGTAAAATAAATAGTAGTAAAATTTTCCTTTCGTTAGTCAAATTTTTGCCGATACTTCAAATTTGAAGAGTAGTTCCCTTAGATGTAGATAAGATACAGACGTCTAGTATTGTCCTGCAGATAGGGGCACATGTGCCAAATCACAATGGCAAATGGCAACCTTGAAGCTAGGGTCTCGCAGCCGGCAGAGATTTTTAATTATGTTGGTAGTTGTGAAAAAGATGGGACACATATTATACGCGACGGCTGCACATGGCTGGAAGGCAGCCAAGATCTCAGTACACGACATTTTTGACCACACCCATTCCCTATATCTTCGCCAAGAAGTAGGCCAGTCGGACAAACCTTTAATACTCTCCCCCTTAAGAGAAATAATCGCAAACCTATTCCATAGCACAGGTACGTAAATGTGCCGACGTTGCCACGGTGATAACTTTCTTACAGCTGGAAGTGGCACGGCTGATTACTGAACTTTTATTTGAACGTTGTCCAAGTCTAAAGGCTTTCACTGCCTAGTACTTACGGTTTCGCTTATGCCATAAGTAAAGGATTGCCAAAGCCACTCGGAATAAGACTTTCTGGCCTTCATAAAGGAAGGAATCCACAACCCGAACCTAGAAATCCAAGTTAGCGTCACACCAGCACTAAGAAAAGTTTCAGGTTTTGTGCACAGTTAACAAGAGTACATAATGCATAAGAGTGTTGTATTATCAGCAGCTAGCGATACATATTCGGTTAAAGGCCCACACTCTTCCTCTCATTCTCACAAATGCGTACTTAGCAGAAGTCTTCCATGTATTACGATAAATCAAAAATGTACCACTACGTAACATACAACATGTGAAAAAGGGAGATCTTTAAAAATCCAATGTTTCCATTCGTCATAGACAGGCAATAACGACCATTCTTTTTCTTTGGTTGATTTGGAGGTGGCTGATGTATGGTTATTTGACTGTACAAGGGTCCTCAGCAGAAGAATGCACTTTGTGCTAAATTCAAAATAAAATATTGATTTATATTAACCCATAAACTAAAGACAATTCAAAACCAAAATCCTTTCATTAACACTGGTGGATCACGTGATTACATTTTCAGTAATGTGGATAAGAAAATATCAGTGGAGCAGATTGGACAGTTGACTAACACAGATGAACGACGTCCGCACTTAGGAGAAGATTTAGGAGAGTCTTAGGTGTTGTAAGCAGCATATTTCATTTCTTTAACTTGGGTTCGTGTATGTTGCAGTGGGAGGCTTATAGAGTTATCTCAGTCCACTTAAAAGACGCAATTTCACTTGTGCGCTGAAAAATATGTTGAACATTGGATTCCTATTCGGTCTTCCAGCTTTTTTTTTTTTCTTTCTACTGAAGCTTTCTACTGAGGCTCAGTTGGTTAGAGCGTCTGCGCATATTATTATAAGCAGAATACGAGAGTTCAAACCCCGCCAGGTGCCGCATATTTTCGGGGGCCTGGCAGATGTACAAATTTCATTTCTTTAACTTAGGAGCAAAGGTAATGTAAATACCATTCTCTGTAAATTCTCCTGAATTTACACTGCCCCTCCTAACAGAGGTGAAGAAAAAAATTTGGAGCACCTAACTTCAAGGTTAGGAGAATGTTTTTAAATGGCATTTTCCTGGTTTAGGCTGGCCACGCCCGAAATTTAGGAGCAATTTTGAACATTCCAGTAATAGCTTCATAGTTTCGATATTACCTCTTTCGGGAGCCCCATGATCCTTGGAGGAGCCATATTGAAATATGACAGCCTATTTCGCAATAATGGATATCCGGATTCCGGATACCATTATATCAACCTATCCAAACCTTAAAGTTTCTAAAATTAAATTGCTTAAACTCAAAAACTGTTTTTCACAACAAAAAATTTCATTTTTTCTGTCTTAGTGTTTCTGCGAGCATTCTGAGATTCTAAACATCGAGCCAAAATACAGCCTGTTTCAAAATTATTTTTGTAGCAACAGTTTCGAAAACTGATTTCAAATTTTTTATAGCTTTCAAAAAAAAAATTTTTTTTTTTTTTTTTTGGAATAATTTGCTAATTTTCATTGATTCGATCTTTCAATAGTAAAAATGTTCGAATACCCCAATTTTTCTCTCTCAAAAAGTTAGCTATTATCCGGATATATATATAT
>JASAND010005644.1:0-25079 GCA_030248195.1 Trissonchulus latispiculum
CAGCGAGGACCTCCTAAAACAGAAAAAGAAGTTAGTAACTAAATTAACAAACATAGTCACAGCAACAATTCACAGCATTTTCCTTTTGAAATTGTAGTCCCGGCTGCGAGAGCCAGGACATTTACAAAAAGGCCAAGCCACAAAGCCGAAGCTAAGGGCTGGATTTGATTCATACCTGAATCAAATGGGTTAAAACCGACTACTCAGCGCAGCATTTGCTTATAAGTCACTTTTGCGCTATTAGCTGCTCAGGGTCTGTTCGCGTCAAGAACCAGGCAAAGCGCGGACCTGATAACTTTTGCGTGGTACGGTCTGGAATCGATCTTAAGATTTCATTTTGGTGGCAAATCGCACAGCTATTCAGCGCCTATAGCAAATACTCCCCCTACCTGTCATTGTTTGGGAACAGATTTCGTGCAGTTCCCATCGGTTTCCAGCCGTTTTCGCCAAACTGAGACTGCCAGCGGCCCAATTTCATGCCGCTGACTGATTTGGTCCCAAGCGGACCCTAGTGGAACCCGAATTTCGAGTTTTAGGAAATTTTGAAAATTTCGAAATTTTGGCTCTAGGTGGGCAAAATGGACCTCCAATTGTGCTAAGTACAAATTTTTTGAACCGAACACAAAAACTCGCCTGCGCTTGCAGGCGGTCTCCCACGTCTGTGGCATGGACCTGAAATTTGCATCCACATTTTCATTTGGACATTTCATCTTGACTGAAATTTCTCCAAACGGCATTCCTCCTGATCTGCTTTTCCACGGGAATGCATCAACCAGCAGCGAGGACCTCCTAAAACAGAAAAAGAAGTTAGTAACTAAATTAACAAACATAGTCACAGCAACAATTCACAGCATTTTCCTTTTGAAATTGTAGTCCCGGCTGCGAGAGCCAGGACATTTACAAAAAGGCCAAGCCACAAAGCCGAAGCTAAGGGCTGGATTTGATTCATACCTGAATCAAATGGGTTAAAACCGACTACTCAGCGCAGCATTTGCTTATAAGTCACTTTTGCGCTATTAGCTGCTCAGGGTCTGTTCGCGTCAAGAACCAGGCAAAGCGCGGACCTGATAACTTTTGCGTGGTACGGTCTGGAATCGATCTTAAGATTTCATTTTGGTGGCAAATCGCACAGCTATTCAGCGCCTATAGCAAATACTCCCCCTACCTGTCATTGTTTGGGAACAGATTTCGTGCAGTTCCCATCGGTTTCCAGCCGTTTTCGCCAAACTGAGACTGCCAGCGGCCCAATTTCATGCCGCTGACTGATTTGGTCCCAAGCGGACCCTAGTGGAACCCGAATTTCGAGTTTTAGGAAATTTTGAAAATTTCGAAATTTTGGCTCTAGGTGGGCAAAATGGACCTCCAATTGTGCTAAGTACAAATTTTTTGAACCGAACACAAAAACTCGCCTGCGCTTGCAGGCGGTCTCCCACGTCTGTGGCATGGACCTGAAATTTGCATCCACATTTTCATTTGGACATTTCATCTTGACTGAAATTTCTCCAAACGGCATTCCTCCTGATCTGCTTTTCCACGGGAATGCATCAACCAGCAGCGAGGACCTCCTAAAACAGAAAAAGAAGTTAGTAACTAAATTAACAAACATAGTCACAGCAACAATTCACAGCATTTTCCTTTTGAAATTGTAGTCCCGGCTGCGAGAGCCAGGACATTTACAAAAAGGCCAAGCCACAAAGCCGAAGCTAAGGGCTGGATTTGATTCATACCTGAATCAAATGGGTTAAAACCGACTACTCAGCGCAGCATTTGCTTATAAGTCACTTTTGCGCTATTAGCTGCTCAGGGTCTGTTCGCGTCAAGAACCAGGCAAAGCGCGGACCTGATAACTTTTGCGTGGTACGGTCTGGAATCGATCTTAAGATTTCATTTTGGTGGCAAATCGCACAGCTATTCAGCGCCTATAGCAAATACTCCCCCTACCTGTCATTGTTTGGGAACAGATTTCGTGCAGTTCCCATCGGTTTCCAGCCGTTTTCGCCAAACTGAGACTGCCAGCGGCCCAATTTCATGCCGCTGACTGATTTGGTCCCAAGCGGACCCTAGTGGAACCCGAATTTCGAGTTTTAGGAAATTTTGAAAATTTCGAAATTTTGGCTCTAGGTGGGCAAAATGGACCTCCAATTGTGCTAAGTACAAATTTTTTGAACCGAACACAAAAACTCGCCTGCGCTTGCAGGCGGTCTCCCACGTCTGTGGCATGGACCTGAAATTTGCATCCACATTTTCATTTGGACATTTCATCTTGACTGAAATTTCTCCAAACGGCATTCCTCCTGATCTGCTTTTCCACGGGAATGCATCAACCAGCAGCGAGGACCTCCTAAAACAGAAAAAGAAGTTAGTAACTAAATTAACAAACATAGTCACAGCAACAATTCACAGCATTTTCCTTTTGAAATTGTAGTCCCGGCTGCGAGAGCCAGGACATTTACAAAAAGGCCAAGCCACAAAGCCGAAGCTAAGGGCTGGATTTGATTCATACCTGAATCAAATGGGTTAAAACCGACTACTCAGCGCAGCATTTGCTTATAAGTCACTTTTGCGCTATTAGCTGCTCAGGGTCTGTTCGCGTCAAGAACCAGGCAAAGCGCGGACCTGATAACTTTTGCGTGGTACGGTCTGGAATCGATCTTAAGATTTCATTTTGGTGGCAAATCGCACAGCTATTCAGCGCCTATAGCAAATACTCCCCCTACCTGTCATTGTTTGGGAACAGATTTCGTGCAGTTCCCATCGGTTTCCAGCCGTTTTCGCCAAACTGAGACTGCCAGCGGCCCAATTTCATGCCGCTGACTGATTTGGTCCCAAGCGGACCCTAGTGGAACCCGAATTTCGAGTTTTAGGAAATTTTGAAAATTTCGAAATTTTGGCTCTAGGTGGGCAAAATGGACCTCCAATTGTGCTAAGTACAAATTTTTTGAACCGAACACAAAAACTCGCCTGCGCTTGCAGGCGGTCTCCCACGTCTGTGGCATGGACCTGAAATTTGCATCCACATTTTCATTTGGACATTTCATCTTGACTGAAATTTCTCCAAACGGCATTCCTCCTGATCTGCTTTTCCACGGGAATGCATCAACCAGCAGCGAGGACCTCCTAAAACAGAAAAAGAAGTTAGTAACTAAATTAACAAACATAGTCACAGCAACAATTCACAGCATTTTCCTTTTGAAATTGTAGTCCCGGCTGCGAGAGCCAGGACATTTACAAAAAGGCCAAGCCACAAAGCCGAAGCTAAGGGCTGGATTTGATTCATACCTGAATCAAATGGGTTAAAACCGACTACTCAGCGCAGCATTTGCTTATAAGTCACTTTTGCGCTATTAGCTGCTCAGGGTCTGTTCGCGTCAAGAACCAGGCAAAGCGCGGACCTGATAACTTTTGCGTGGTACGGTCTGGAATCGATCTTAAGATTTCATTTTGGTGGCAAATCGCACAGCTATTCAGCGCCTATAGCAAATACTCCCCCTACCTGTCATTGTTTGGGAACAGATTTCGTGCAGTTCCCATCGGTTTCCAGCCGTTTTCGCCAAACTGAGACTGCCAGCGGCCCAATTTCATGCCGCTGACTGATTTGGTCCCAAGCGGACCCTAGTGGAACCCGAATTTCGAGTTTTAGGAAATTTTGAAAATTTCGAAATTTTGGCTCTAGGTGGGCAAAATGGACCTCCAATTGTGCTAAGTACAAATTTTTTGAACCGAACACAAAAACTCGCCTGCGCTTGCAGGCGGTCTCCCACGTCTGTGGCATGGACCTGAAATTTGCATCCACATTTTCATTTGGACATTTCATCTTGACTGAAATTTCTCCAAACGGCATTCCTCCTGATCTGCTTTTCCACGGGAATGCATCAACCAGCAGCGAGGACCTCCTAAAACAGAAAAAGAAGTTAGTAACTAAATTAACAAACATAGTCACAGCAACAATTCACAGCATTTTCCTTTTGAAATTGTAGTCCCGGCTGCGAGAGCCAGGACATTTACAAAAAGGCCAAGCCACAAAGCCGAAGCTAAGGGCTGGATTTGATTCATACCTGAATCAAATGGGTTAAAACCGACTACTCAGCGCAGCATTTGCTTATAAGTCACTTTTGCGCTATTAGCTGCTCAGGGTCTGTTCGCGTCAAGAACCAGGCAAAGCGCGGACCTGATAACTTTTGCGTGGTACGGTCTGGAATCGATCTTAAGATTTCATTTTGGTGGCAAATCGCACAGCTATTCAGCGCCTATAGCAAATACTCCCCCTACCTGTCATTGTTTGGGAACAGATTTCGTGCAGTTCCCATCGGTTTCCAGCCGTTTTCGCCAAACTGAGACTGCCAGCGGCCCAATTTCATGCCGCTGACTGATTTGGTCCCAAGCGGACCCTAGTGGAACCCGAATTTCGAGTTTTAGGAAATTTTGAAAATTTCGAAATTTTGGCTCTAGGTGGGCAAAATGGACCTCCAATTGTGCTAAGTACAAATTTTTTGAACCGAACACAAAAACTCGCCTGCGCTTGCAGGCGGTCTCCCACGTCTGTGGCATGGACCTGAAATTTGCATCCACATTTTCATTTGGACATTTCATCTTGACTGAAATTTCTCCAAACGGCATTCCTCCTGATCTGCTTTTCCACGGGAATGCATCAACCAGCAGCGAGGACCTCCTAAAACAGAAAAAGAAGTTAGTAACTAAATTAACAAACATAGTCACAGCAACAATTCACAGCATTTTCCTTTTGAAATTGTAGTCCCGGCTGCGAGAGCCAGGACATTTACAAAAAGGCCAAGCCACAAAGCCGAAGCTAAGGGCTGGATTTGATTCATACCTGAATCAAATGGACTCTTACTAATTTATTAATAAATACAATTATAACATACAGTAAAAACGAAAACGGAGTTATAAATGACTACATGATATTAGAAATAGTTAGAAAAATGTAGGACTCTAAAATTTTTCAAGTTTCAAAAACTTTGATAAAAGAAAAAAGACCAGTGAGGGCGCACTAGGGGCGGTCCCGCGGGGAGAAATTTTTTTGTTACTTTATTTATCCTCTTGTGGGTGTGGGGGGGCGGTTACCTGCTTTGTGGTTTGGTTGGTTTTATGGGGCTTGGGGGTCCGTGTTTCCTTCTCTCTCTCTTTTGTGTGGTTTGTGGGTGGGGTATGGCTTCTTTTGGCTTGCTTTGGATTGTGCGTGGGGCTGCTAGATTTTGGCTGGGTAGTTTCTTTTGTTTTCTTTGTTGGTTTCTTGTGTGGCTGGGGGTTTACTCTTGGGGTTAGTTTTGGTGTGGGTGGTTTTATGTTGTGTGTGGGGGGGGTCGGGGGGGGTTGGGGTGGTGTGGATTTGTGGTGGTTTGTTGTTGGGGGGGGGGGTGGTGGCGGATTGTGTTGGGGGGGGGGGTGGGGGGGGGGGAGGAGTGAGTTTTGGTTTTGGTGTTTTTGTGTTGTATTTAATTAAATTGGAAATGTTTTAATATATATTTTAATTATTTATTTTAATTTTTTTTTTTTTTTTTTTTTTTTTTTTTTTGGGGGGGGGGGGGGGGGGGGGGTTTGGCTGCACGGAAAAACATACAATGCACAAAAGGACAATAAAGTAATGTCAAAGTTCACTGTGTTTAAACATTGAACGATTTAATTCTGAAATCTTCATTGAATAGTCCGTACGTGCCCGTCAGTTTGCGACGAGCAATCTGGGGATCCATGGACTTCAGAACATTTTCTCGTATCTTCTTTAGTGACTTCAGTAGGAGGTCTCGGGGGTTTTTGAATTGTCCTTTCTCTTTGAATGTTTCCCTGGATCTCCAGATCGCTCCATGCGCCTCCTGGATCAAGAGATTCGCCGCCGGTTCAAGCTTTCGTAGATTCGGTAAAGTTGCTCCAAGCATTTTGGGCAAGGTTTGGAATTGGATTCCAAAAACCGGTTGAGCGTATATTTGACTTTCCGGCGGCAGACTTTGAATGATCTCGTCCATGATCCAGGTGGCTGCATTCCAAACGTCGAGGCACGCACGGCAGTCTGCAAAACAATGTAAATAGGAGTCATCATAATATTCATTATATAAATCCCTACATAGTAAACAATACTCATCAACTGTTTCATCTACTTTAACAATTCTCATGTTAGTGAATAGAGACCTGTGAATCAGTCTTAAATGAACATTTCTAGCTCTTCCTGATACAAATTTCGTTTTTAAATTTTTCCAGATTTTTGGCCATTGTATTTCGTTTTCAAATATTTCCTCCCATTTTTGCTCCACAGGTCTCAAAAATCGCACAAAATTCGTACAAACAATTTCATTATAAATATGTTTCAATTTTAGAGTTCCCAAATCTGCGAACTTTCCATTGAAAAGTACCCCTTGTGGTGTGAAAAACATTGGCATTTTTCTTTCAGCCTTCTTCAGCTCCTTGAAAAACTTTGGGATATTTTCTTGATTTCTCGCATTTATTTGGTTCCGGAAAAAATCAAAAGTATTGTGCCAATTTTGTCTGTCTCCAAGTCTTCTCTTGCACAAGAAGCTTAATCTCTGCGCCAAAATTCTATTTCCAATTTCCGGGAAGCCAATACCTCCAGAAAATTTTGGCAGTACCATTTTTTTCCTTGAAATTAAATTTCGGGTAGCTGGGTTCCAAATGTAAGTTTCTGCGCATTTCATCAGTCTTTCAATAGCATCTTGCGATGGACTCGAAAACCAGGTTTTATACCAAAATTTCGAGAGGAAATAGGTCATTAACGCAGTAACTCGCGCAAAATATGAAGTTCCGCTAGGTGGGATCGCATTTTTTGCCTCATCTGCTAATTTTAAAACCTGATTTTCAAGTTCAACCGCATCAATTCCTTTCCTATTCACATTTATTCCAAAAACTTTACAAGTTTGTTTTTCGAACTGTCTCCATTCTGCTGGAGTATCTAAACCGATTGAAATTATGGCTGTTTTCTGGGTTTTTAAAACAGCACCTGAAGCTTTTTCATAGTTTTTGTAGACTTTAATAATTTCGTTCGCGCATTGGAAGTCGTTCAAAAGGAAATTTGCGTCGTCCGCATAAGCCACAATTTTCTGTTCGTGGTTCTCAATATTAACACCTCTAATCTGCGGTTGTTTTCTAATGAAATTTAGCAATACTTCGTTGCACAAAACGTATAATAGAGGCGAAAGTGAGCATCCCTGCCTTATTCCCCGTTCCAGCACGAACGGCGGTGAGAGATATCCATTTACTAGCACTGAACTTTGAACCTTTCCGGGTCTATATATAATTTCTATCCACTCGACGAAATTTGGCCCGAAACCAAAATTTTCCAGAACTTTTTTCATAAAGCCCCATTCAATCATATCAAAGGCGGACATTTGGTCGACTGAGAGGAATACCCCGGTTTGGTTTTTATAATCTAAATATTCCAAATTCCAAACCAAATTTAACACTGAATCCCGGATATCTCTTCCTTGCACCCCACAGGACTGGTCCCGATGAACCAATGCGTGCATAATTGCTTTGAGTCTATTTGTCAAAATTTTGGTCAAAATTTTGTAGTCTAAGTTTAACATACTCAGGGGCCTCCAGTTTGATCTTTCTTTTCTGTCACCTTTTCCTTTGTACAGTAGACTGAAAATGCCATAGTACATTTCGTCTGTTAACGAACCAATCTCGAAACAGGCTCGGAAAAGTTTTTTCAGTATCGGCGTAATTTTAGCCTTCAAAGTTTTGTAGAATTCAATAGGAATTCCATCGCTACCTGGCGTTTTGTTACCTTTAATTTGATCAATTGCTTTAGAAATTTCTTCTGTCGAAATATCCATTTCTAAGCTGCGTTTTTGGTTGTCTCCAATTTTAGTTTCTACTTGATTGAGAAAATTTTGGACCCAACACTGCTCAATTGCCCTGCTTGTAAAAAGTTCTTGATATTGGGTTTTGATCTCATTCAAAATTCCTTTAGATGAATATTCTAGCTGCCCGTTTTGCTTTCGAATAGAGTAAAAGTAGCGATTTTCGGCTTGCTGTTTTTCAATTTTCTTTGCCGTTGTTAGGCTAAAGTTTTCCGCCAAAGTTTCAGTTCTGTGTGTCCTTCGCAAAATTGCCTCAATTTCCTCACTTTCTATTGATTTCAGTTGCCTTCGATGGTGGGCCATTGCTTCCCGATTCTGCTGCAGAATCGCATTTGCTAGTTCATTTTCGCATGCCCTCTTTTGGTCTCTTCGTGCTTTTGCTAAAGTTTTCCCTCTCTTTTTGAAAATTTCGGTGCTTTCAAATTTGAGGAGTTTCCATTGTTTCAAAGTTTCCTCTGGTTCCTGCTCAACTCGAAACCGCTCGCCATAGTAGTCGATTAGATCCTCTAGCTCGGAAAGAGTTTCCGCATCGGCTAATAATTTTGTATTAAGTTTCCAGTAAGAATTTCCTCGTTTTTCTATAAAAATTGAATTTTCTACTTCAGCGGTTACCGCTTGGTGGTCCGAAAAGGTGACTGGCTTGTAGTGAATTTTCCTTGTGCCATTCTTGGCATTTTCAGAAAAATACAGCCTATCTAGCCGCGTTTTTGTGCCCCATGCAAGGGAATAAAAGGAAAATTCCCTGCCTTTAGGCTTTTGTGCTCGATAGACATCTACCACTCGCAAAGTTTCCTGTAGTTTTCGAAATTCAGCATGCCCTCTTTGCGCTGCGAATAAAGTTGTCCTCTCGTTATGAATTGAGAAACGATCAAGTTCTAGTGATTCTACAAAATTGAAGTCGCCTGCCATGAGGGTAATCTCTCCTGTAGTTTTGTTGAAAAGTGAATTATTTAAATTTTGGAAGAAGTTTGGTCGGTTTTCTGGTCTTGCTGGAGCATAAATATTTATTAAGTTTATCGCTTTGTCCGAGACATAAAATTTCACCCCAAGCATCCTTCCGGGAATTTCTGCATAAGTAACAAAACCCGAACCAACTAAATTTCGGTTACATAAAATAGAAACTCCTTCTCCTTTTTCAACCGTTGCAAATGAGTGAAAAATTTGAAATTTTTCTTCAAAAATTTCTTTGAATTCCTTCTGCCAATTTCTTCTTTGTAAATTGGTCTCTTGCAAAAATATGATTTGAAATTGAATTGCAAAAGTAAAAATTTGTTCTAATTTTAGTCGAGACGAAATTCCTGCAACGTTAATTGTTGCAAAAGAGAAGGAATTTATACTACCCATTATCCAAGAAGAAATAACGAAACGCTACGTCCTTTAGTCAGGCTTGGGCTTCTTGTTGGCTCCGTCTTCTCCACTCGTCTCGCTGTTCCTTTTGCGAATCGCAGTGACCTCGGCGTGATACTGGTCGTCCTTTATGATTTGCTGACGTAGTTGAGTAAGCATATTTCCGAGCACGTTTCGGTTCAGCCATTGCGATGAGTCGCTCACACGAGGGTCGCCCATCTCGAGGCCGCAACCCCAAGGATCATGGGGGATACCGTTACATTCAACCAGTCTGGTGCCGTCAGTTTCCAGCAGAGCTGCCCGGGCTTCGGCGTTTCGAGTGAATTTGTGGGAAATTCCTGTCCACATCGCTTCGTACCGTTCGGACTCGTCCCACCGCATTTTCCTGTCCATTGGCCCACTGATCGTATGGCTAAGTCGCTTAACCATCCCAGGATCTTCAGTGTCCAGTACCATCTTGGCTGCCGCCGGATTTCCGTAAAAAGTCGCTTGTCGCCAAAAATAGTAATGTTCATTTGTAAGGAACTTGACACCGTTTTCCTCAAACCCATATTTGGAATGGTTTGAGTAAGCGAACTTTTTGCGGAAAAACGGAGTCACCTTTTCTCCATAGGATTTGAAGCTCCGATCCCAGTTGCCCAGGACCGCCTTCCATTTTTCTGCTCCCTTGTCTGGCCTGGCTTTACCCGTTGGCCCGTTTTTAGGCTGCGCCGCCTTTTCGGCTTCAGAAGCCCAGTCCATTGTCGAGTTCCCCTGAGCGCCGCCCGGGGAAGCTTCTGTCGTGTTCGTGATATATTCCGCCGTACTGATGTTGTCCTCTGCCGTAGAAACGTTTTCCTCCGTCGATCTGCGGGCGTCTTCCGTCGGGAATGGGGGCCGCTCCCAGCCT
Organism: Trissonchulus latispiculum; assembly: GCA_030248195.1. Taxonomy (NCBI): domain Eukaryota; kingdom Metazoa; phylum Nematoda; class Enoplea; order Enoplida; family Ironidae; genus Trissonchulus; species Trissonchulus latispiculum. The sequence goes on from JASAND010005644.1 coordinate 10,066, forward strand.
CGACGTGGTTGGTTTTCCCCACTCAGTCTCTCCGGGCAATTCCTGTGCCAATGTCCCTCTTGCAAGCACTTTCGGCACCAATCTGAGCTCCCCCTATACCAGAGGTGTACCTTCAGCACCCGTCGGGTAGTCTGGCTGGGATAAAGCATAAACCCAGGGATCTTCACATCTCTCGCCGTTGTGAGCCACACGGACCTCCGCCCATCCCTGATTCCCGTTGAACCGTACTCAGTCCACTTGATCTCAGATCCTAACTGGAAACCCATTCCCTTCAGCCATCTCGCGACGTACTCGTCCTCATCCACCTCCGGTATACCCTTGATCTTCACAAACACCTTTCGGGGGCCTCCACTACCCCGGTTTCCTCCCAGGGCTTTTCGACAGTCATGCTATGGTACCCAAATTTCAGCTTTGCCACCAAAATGAAATCTTAAGATCGATTCCAGACCGTACCACGCAAAAGTTATCAGGTCCGCGCTTTGCCTGGTTCTTGACGCGAACAGACCCTGAGCAGCTAATAGCGCAAAAGTGACTTATAAGCAAATGCTGCGCTGAGTAGTCGGTTTTAACCCATTTGATTCAGGTATGAATCAAATCCAGCCCTTAGCTTCGGCTTTGTGGCTTGGCCTTTTTGTAAATGTCCTGGCTCTCGCAGCCGGGACTACAATTTCAAAAGGAAAATGCTGTGAATTGTTGCTGTGACTATGTTTGTTAATTTAGTTACTAACTTCTTTTCTGTTTTAGGAGGTCCTCGCTGCTGGTTGATGCATTCCCGTGGAAAAGCAGATCAGGAGGAATGCCGTTTGGAGAAATTTCAGTCAAGATGAAATGTCCAAATGAAAATGTGGATGCAAATTTCAGGTCCATGCCACAGACGTGGGAGACCGCCTGCAAGCGCAGGCGAGTTTTTGTGTTCGGTTCAAAAAATTTGTACTTAGCACAATTGGAGGTCCATTTTGCCCACCTAGAGCCAAAATTTCGAAATTTTCAAAATTTCCTAAAACTCGAAATTCGGGTTCCACTAGGGTCCGCTTGGGACCAAATCAGTCAGCGGCATGAAATTGGGCCGCTGGCAGTCTCAGTTTGGCGAAAACGGCTGGAAACCGATGGGAACTGCACGAAATCTGTTCCCAAACAATGACAGGTAGGGGGAGTATTTGCTATAGGCGCTGAATAGCTGTGCGATTTGCCACCAAAATGAAATCTTAAGATCGATTCCAGACCGTACCACGCAAAAGTTATCAGGTCCGCGCTTTGCCTGGTTCTTGACGCGAACAGACCCTGAGCAGCTAATAGCGCAAAAGTGACTTATAAGCAAATGCTGCGCTGAGTAGTCGGTTTTAACCCATTTGATTGCAGGTAATTGATTTACCTGCGTCATTTGCGTCTAAAGCTAAATCGACTCAACCCAGATTTGGGTTGAGTTGAATCTTTTTGTGTCCAAACCCCATATCCGATCCGAGTTCTCGGCGGTAATATGGGGGGCGGATTGAATCCTGGGAGTCCGGCTGATCCCCGTTCGGGGCAGCCGGATGGGGGCCCTGCCCATCCGGGCGAAGAAAATTCTGGGGACATTTCGATGGACGATGAGACTTTGAACCAGCAAGTGAACTCTGAGATGCGGCATAAACTTTTTGTCAAAAAAATGGCTTACGTGCAACTGAATTTTGAACTTTCTGCGAAACGCGATTTTGAATTGGCGGAACTTTTAGTAGACGGGAACCCCGAGGAAATCCGGCCTCAGACCATGAAACGATCCGGCAAAAGCCTTGTCTTGACTTTCAAATCGGAGGACGCAAGGAATAAGGCGGTCGAGCAAAAGCTGAAATTTGGGTACCATAGCATGACTGTCGAAAAGCCCTGGGAGGAAACCGGGTTAGTGAGGCCCCGAAAGGTGTTTGTGAAGATCAAGGGTATACCGGAGGTGGATGAGGACGAGTACGTCGCGAGATGGCTGAAGGGAATGGGTTTCCAGTTAGGATCTGAGATCAAGTGGACTGAGTACGGTTCAACGGGAATCAGGGATGGGCGGAGGTCCGTGTGGCTCACAACGGCGAGAGATGTGAAGATCCCTGGGTTTATGCTTTATCCCAGCCAGACTACCCGACGGGTGCTGAAGGTACACCTCTGGTATAGGGGGAGCTCAGATTGGTGCCGAAAGTGCTTGCAAGAGGGACATTGGCACAGGCATTGCCCGGAGAGACTGAGTGGGGAAAACCAACCACGTCGAGGCTGGGAGCGGCCCCCTTTCCCGACGGAAGACGCCCATAGATCGACGGAGGAAAACGTTTCTACGGCGGAGGACAACATCAGTACGGCGGAATATATCACGAACACGACAGAGGCTTCCCTGGACGGCGCTCAGGGGAACCCGACAATGGACTGGGCCTCGGAAGCCGAAAAGGCGGCGCAGCCTAAAAACGGGCCAACGGGTAAAGCCAGACCAGACAAGGGAGCAGAAAAATGGAAGGCGGTCCTGGGCAACTGGGATCGGAGCTTCAAATCCTATGGAGACAAGGTGACTCCGTTTTTCCGCAAAAAGTTCGCTTACTCAAACCATTCCAAATATGGTTTTGAGGAAAACGGTATCAAGTTCCTTACAAATGAACATTACTATTTTTGGCGACAAGCGACTTTTTACGGAAATCCGGCGGCAGCCAAGATGGTACTGGACACTGAAGATCCTGGGATGGTTAAGCGACTTAGCCATACGATCAGTGGGCCAATGGACAGGAAAATACGGTGGGACGAGTCCGAACGTTACGAAGCGATGTGGGCAGGAATTTCTCACAAATTCACTCGAAACGCCGAAGCCCGGGCAGCTCTGCTGGAAACTGACGGCACCAGACTGGTCGAATGTAACGGTATCCCTCATGATCCTTGGGGTTGCGGCCTCGAGATGGACGACCCTCGTGTGAGCGACTCATCGCAATGGCTAAACCGAAACGTCCTCGGAAATATGCTTACTCAACTACGTCAGCAAATCATAAAGGACGACCAGTATCACGCCGAGGTCACCGCGATTCGCAAAAGGAATAGCGAGACGAGTGGAGAAGACGGAGCCAGCAAGAAGCCCAAGCCTGACTAAAGGACGTAGCGTTTCGTTATTTCTTCTTGGATAATGGGTAGTATAAATTCCTTCTCTTTTGCAACAATTAACGTTGCAGGAATTTCGTCTCGACTAAAATTAGAACAAATTTTTACCTTTGCAATTCAATTTCAAATCATCTTTTTGCAAGAAACCAATTTACAAAGAAGAAATTGGCAAAAGGAATTCAAAGAAATTTTTGAAAAAAAATTTCAAATTTTTCACTCATTTGCAACGGTTGAAAAAGGAGAAGGAGTTTCTATTTTATGTAACCGAAATTTAGTTGGTTCGGGTTTTATTACTTATGCAGAAATTCCCGGAAGGATGCTTGGGGTGAAATTTTATGTCTCGGATAAAGCGATAAATTTAATAAATATTTATGCTCCAGCAAGACCAGAAAACCGACCAAACTTCTTCCAAAATCTAAATAATTCACTTTTGAACAAAACTACAGGAGAGATTACCCTCATGGCAGGCGACTTCAATTTTGTAGAATCACTAGAACTTGATCGTTTCTCAATTCATAACGAGAGGACAACTTTATTCGCAGCGCAAAGAGGGCATGCTGAATTTCGAAAATTACAGGAAACTTTGCGAGTGGTAGATGTCTATCGAGCACAAAAGCCTAGAGGCAGGGAATTTTCCTTTTATTCCCTTGCATGGGGCACGAAAACGCGGCTAGATAGGCTATATTTTTCTGAAAATGCCAAAAATGGCACAAGGAAAATTCACTACAAGCCAGTCACCTTTTCGGACCACCAAGCGGTAACCGCTGAAGTAGAAAATTCAATTTTTATAGAAAAACGAGGAAATTCTTACTGGAAACTTAATACAAAATTATTAGCCGATGCGGAAACTGTCTCCGAGCTAGAGGATCTAATCGACTACTATGGTGAGCGTTTTCGAGTTGAGCAGGAACCAGAGGAAACTTTGAAACAATGGAAACTCCTCAAATTTGAAAGCACTGAAATTTTCAAAAAGAGAGGGAAAATTTTAGCAAAAGCACGAAGAGACCAAAAGAGGGCATGCGAAAATGAACTAGCAAATGCGATTCTGCAGCAGAATCGGGAAGCAATGGCTCACCATCGAAGGCAACTGAAATCGATAGAAAGCGAGGAAATTGAGGCAATTTTGCGAAGGACACACAGAACTGAAACTTTGGCGGAAAACTTTAGCCTAACAACGGCAAAGAAAATTGAAAAACAGCAAGCCGAAAATCGCTACTTTTACTCTATTCGAAAGCAAAACGGGCAGCTAGAATATTCATCTAAAGGAATTTTGAATGAGATCAAAACCCAATATCAAGAACTTTTTACAAGCAGGGCAATTGAGCAGTGTTGGGTCCAAAATTTTCTCAATCAAGTAGAAACTAAAATTGGGGACAACCAAAAACGCAGCTTAGAAATGGACATTTCGACAGAAGAAATTTCTAAAGCAATTGATCAAATTAAAGGTAACAAAACGCCAGGTAGCGATGGAATTCCTATTGAATTCTACAAAACTTTGAAGGCTAAAATTACGCCGATACTGAAAAAACTTTTCCGAGCCTGTTTCGAGATTGGTTCGTTAACAGACGAAATGTACTATGGCATTTTCAGTCTACTGTACAAAGGAAAAGGCGACAGAAAAGAAAGATCAAACTGGAGACCCCTGAGTATGTTAAACTTAGACTACAAAATTTTGACCAAAATTTTGACAAATAGACTCAAAGTGATCATGCACGCATTGGTTCATCGGGACCAGTCCTGTGGGGTACAAGGAAGAGATATCCGGGATTCAGTGTTAAATTTGGTTTGGAATTTGGAATATTTAGATTATAAAAACCAAACCGGGGTATTCCTTTCGGTCGACCAAATGTCCGCCTTTGATATGATTGAATGGGATTTTATGGAAAAAGTTCTGGAAAATTTTGGATTCGGGCCAAATTTTGTCAAGTGGATAGAAATCATATATAGACCCGGAAAGGTTCAAAGCTCAGTGCTAGTAAATGGATATCTCTCACCGCCGTTCGAGCTGGAACGGGGAATAAGGCAGGGATGCTCACTTTCGCCTCTATTATACGTTTTGTGCAACGAAGTCTTGCTAAATTTTATTAGAAAACAACCTCGGATTAGAGGTGTTAATATTGAGAACCACGAACAAAAAATTGTGGCTTATGCGGACGACGCGAATTTCCTTCTGAACGACTTCCAAAGCGCGAACGAAGTTTTTAAAGTCTATAAAAACTATGAAAAAGCCTCAGGTGCTGTTTTAAAAACCCAAAAAACAGCCATAATTTCAATTGGTTTAGACACTCCAGTAGAATGGACACAGTTCGAAAAACAAACTTGTAAAGTTTTTGGAATAAATGTGAACAGGAAAGGAATTGATGCGGAGGAGCTTGAAAACCAGGTTCTAAAATTGGCAGATGAGGTAAAAAATGCGATCCCACCTAGCGGAACTTCATATTTTGCGCGAGTTACTGCGTTAATGACCTATTTCCTCTCGAAATTTTGGTATAAAACCTGGTTTTCGAGTCCATCGCAAGATGCTATTGAAAGACTGATGAAATGCGCAGAAACTTACATTTGGAACCCAGCTACCCGAAATTTAATTTCAAGGAAAAAAATGGTACTGCCAAAATTTTCTGGAGGTATTGGCTTCCCGGAAATTGGAAATAGAATTTTGGCGCAGAGATTAAGCTTCTTGTGCAAGAGAAGACTTGGAGACAGACAAAATTGGCACAATACTTTTGATTTTTTCCGGAACCAAATAAATGCGAGAAATCAAGAAAATATACCAAATTTTTTCAAGGAGTTGAAGAAGGCTGAAAGAAAAATGCCAATGTTTTTCACACCACAAGGGGTACTTTTCAATGGAAAGTTTGCAGATTTGGGAACTCTAAAATTAAAACATATTTATAATGAAATTGTTTGTACGAATTTTGTGCGATTTTTGAGACCTGTGGAACAAAAATGGGAGGAAATATTTGAAAACGAAATACAATGGCCAAAAATCTGGAGAAATTTAAAAACGAAATTTGTTTCAGGAAGAGCTAGAAATGTTCATTTAAGACTGATTCACAGGTCTCTATTCACTAACATGAGAATTGTTAAAGTAGATGAAACAGTTGATGAGTATTGTTTACTATGTAGGGATTTATATAATGAATACTATGATGACTCCTATTTACATTGTTTTGCAGACTGCCGTGCGTGCCTCGACGTTTGGAATGCAGCCACCTGGATCATGGACGAGATCATTCAAAGTCTGCCGCCGGAAAGTCAAATTTACGCTCAACCGGTTTTTGGAATCCAATTTCAAACCTTGCCCAAAATGATTGGAGCGACTTTACCGAATCTACGAAAGCTTGAACCGGCGGCGAATCTCTTGATCCAGGAGGCGCATGGAGCGATCTGGAGATCCAGGGAAACATTCAAAGAGAAAGGACAATTCAAAAACCCCCGAGACCTCCTACTAAAGTCACTAAAGAAGATACGAGAAAATGCTCTGAAGTCCATGGATCCCCAGATTGCTCGTCGCAAACTGACGGGCACGTACGGACTATTCAATGAAGACTTCAGAATTAAATCATTCAATGTTTAAATATAGTTAACTTTGACATTACTTTATTGTCCTTTTGTGCATTGTATGTTTTTCCGTGCAGGGAGGGTTGTTGTACATTGGGTAGCTTAAAACAAATTTAGGAAAAATTTAAAGATAGAGTAGAGAAAAGTTTTTGTATTCCCAAGCCTGTTAGAAAGTGACCGCCGGGATTTGAACCCGGGACCCCCCCGACCCCGGAGGATCGGGGTGCTCTGCCACTGAGCTACGGCCACGCACAGAAATATAAACAGGCTTGAAAATATTTAAAATTTTGAAAATTGGAAAAAATTGGAAATTTTAAGAAATTGAAAATCGAAATTTAAAATTAGAAAATTTAAAAAACTATTAGTTAAGTTTAAAGTTTGTTTAACTAAACTTAAAGTTGTTTAATTAAAAGGAGCAGAAAAACAAAAAACCCAAAACTAACCTTGTTTATTTTGAAATCCGAAGGCTTCATTTTGGCAACAGCAACGGCTTCAGATGGCTGGCAGCCATCCAATAAAATTAGTAAATAAAGGCTGAGCCTGCCAGGAAGTCAACTGACTATAAATCCTGGCAGGCTCAGCCTGCGGAGAGCGACTGCTCTCTGTGAAAGAAAATTGAAACTGAAGCGAAAAATTTTAATGCACAAGACTGTGCAAAGCAAAGCAGTGCACAAACACGTGCACTTAGTAATCGATAGAGAAGTCCCCTACTAAGAGGACAACAAAATCTTGAAAACTGGTTCTTAGTGAACACTAAGAACAAGAAAGTTTGAGCCTTAGAAAGACGCGTTAAGAAGTCCCCTACGAAGGGACTAAAAAGTGAAGAAAACAACGGAAAAGAGAGAGAAAGAACTTACCAAGCAGAAAAGTCTTAGGCAGGCTTCCTAGACGGCTAAGCATAATACGCTATGAAGGAGACTAAGAGAGCAGGAAAGAGAAGTCCCCTATTAAGGGGACACGCAGACAGAGAAGTCGCACAGTAATGAGAAGGAGAGAGAGAGAACTAGTGAAAACACAGGGGGAATCTCACTGAGCGCAAGGCGCATGCGCAGAATCTTAAAAGCAACAGAAACAGCAAGGCTAGTTCAAGTGCGCACTTACACACAAAAGTCAAGAGAAGAGGTAACTTGAAATAGAAGGTTAATACAAAAATTTCTAAGCTTCCAGGGCCGAGTGGAGAAGGCATCGGACTTGAGACTCTTGAGACGATAAGTGTGGGTTCGAACCCCACTGGAGGTTCAAATTTTTCTTTTTGAGAAAATGAGGCAAAAAGTTTTGAAATTTGAAAATTTTCGAGAGTTGCCATTGTAACATGTATTTTCTAACTGATTTATTGTATTAACCGTACTATGTAGTCATTTATAACCTCGTCCTCGTACTTTACTGTATGTTATAATTGTATTTATTAATAAATTAGTAAGAGTCCATTTGATTCAGGTATGAATCAAATCCAGCCCTTAGCTTCGGCTTTGTGGCTTGGCCTTTTTGTAAATGTCCTGGCTCTCGCAGCCGGGACTACAATTTCAAAAGGAATATGCTGTGAATTGTTGCTGTGACTATGTTTGTCAATTTAGTTACTAACTTGTTTTTCTGTTTTAGGGGGCCCCGCTGCTGGTTGATGCATTTCCGTGGAAAAGCAGATCAGGAGGAATGCCGTTTGGAGAAATTTCAGTCAAGACTGGCTGACCCAAATGCAAATGTGGATGCAAATTTCAGGTCCATGCCACAGACGTGGGAGACCGCCTGCAAGCGCAGGCGAGTTTTTGTGTTCGGTTCAAAAAATTTGTACTTAGCACAATTGGAGGTCCATTTTGCCCACCTAGAGCCAAAATTTCGAAATTTTCAAAATTTCCTAAAACTCGAAATTCGGGTTCCACTGGTGTCCGCTTGGTACCAAATCAGTCAGCGGCATGAAATTGGGCCGCTGGCAGTCTCAGTTTGGCGACAATGGCTGAAAACCGATGGGAATTGCACGAAACCTGTTCCCAAACAATGACAGGTAGGGGGAGTATTTGCTATAGGCGCTGAATAGCTGTGCGATTTGCAACCAAAATGAAATCTTAAGATTGATTCCAGACCGTCCCTTGCAAAAGGTATCAGGTCCGTGCTTTGCCTGGTTCTTGACGCGAACAGACCCTGAGCAGCTAATAGCGCAAAAGTGACTTATAAGCAAATGCTGCGCTGAGTAGTCGGTTTTAACCCATTTGATTCAGGTATGAATCAAATCCAGCCCTTAGCTTCGGCTTTGTGGCTTGGCCTTTTTGTAAATGTCCTGGCTCTCGCAGCCGGGACTACAATTTCAAAAGGAAAATGCTGTGAATTGTTGCTGTGACTATGTTTGTCAATTTAGTTACTAACTTGTTTTTCTGTTTTAGGGGGCCCCGCTGCTGGTTGATGCATTTCCGTGGAAAAGCAGATCAGGAGGAATGCCGTTTGGAGAAATTTCAGTCAAGATGAAATGTCCAAATGAAAATGTGGATGCAAATTTCAGGTCCATGCCACAGACGTGGGAGACCGCCTGCAAGCGCAGGCGAGTTTTTGTGTTCGGTTCAAAAAATTTGTACTTAGCACAATTGGAGGTCCATTTTGCCCACCTAGAGCCAAAATTTCGAAATTTTCAAAATTTCCTAAAACTCGAAATTCGGGTTCCACTGGTGTCCGCTTGGTACCAAATCAGTCAGCGGCATGAAATTGGGCCGCTGGCAGTCTCAGTTTGGCGACAATGGCTGAAAACCGATGGGAATTGCACGAAACCTGTTCCCAAACAATGACAGGTAGGGGGAGTATTTGCTATAGGCGCTGAATAGCTGTGCGATTTGCAACCAAAATGAAATCTTAAGATCGATTCCAGACCGTCCCTTGCAAAAGGTATCAGGTCCGTGCTTTGCCTGGTTCTTGACGCGAACAGACCCTGAGCAGCTAATAGCGCAAAAGTGACTTATAAGCAAATGCTGCGCTGAGTAGTCGGTTTTAACCCATTTGATTCTTTCAGTGGTTAAAGCCTTAAGCGAATAACAGCAACTGCCGACGGATTAGCCAGGCGAAGAAACTCATCATCATCATCATCTTTTTGGTTGACCCAGATTTGGGTTAACCAAAACTTTTTTCCTTTTTCCCCAAACCCCATACCCGATCCTCGTTCGAGGCGGTAGTATGGGGGGCGGGTCTTCCGATGGGAACCCGGCTGATCCCCGTTCGGGGCAGCCGGGTGGGGGCCCCGCTCAACCGAGCAACCAAACTTCAAGCGATGTCGATCAAACTTTAGATGAGCAATTGGCTACTGAGAAAATGCATAAACTCTTTTTGCGAAAATTGGGCTACGTCCGTCTGAACTTTGAACTTTCGAACAAGAAGGACTACGAACTAGCCGAACTTTTGGTGGAAAATAACCCCCCCGAACTGAAACCTCAAACTTTGAAGAGAACCGGAAAATCCTTGGTTTTGACTTTTCAATCCGAAGCGGCGCGGAATTTAGCAGTTGAGCGGAAACTGAAATTCGGATACCAGCAGTTAGCGGTCGAAAAACCCTGGGAAGAGGAAGGAATCGATCGTCAGAGGCGCGTTTTTGTCAAAATGAAAGGGATCCCTGAGATGGACTCTGCGGAACACGTCGTGAAGTGGTTAAAGGGACTAGGCTATCAACTAGGATCGGAATTGGAGTGGACTGAATACGGGAAAACAGGCATTAGGGACGGCCGGAGGTCAGTTTGGCTGGTAGTTCCCAAGGATCGGAAAATCCCCGGTTTCGTATACTATCCGTGCGAGAACTTTCGGAAAATTTTAAAGATTCATTTTTGGTACCGGGGATCGCCTGACTGGTGCAGACGCTGTCTCCAGGAGGGCCACTGGCACAAGGACTGCCCCGAGAAGGAAGATCGACCCGGAAAGCGACCAAGAGGTTGGGAAAACCGCGAGGTAGAAACGGGAGGTCCCCCACCAGCAGATCAGAGCATGGAGGAAGTCCCGGGATCAGACATGGAATGGGCTTTGGCGGTCGAAGATCACGGTCAAGCGGAACTGAACGATTTCCCTCGATTCGAACCGGTAGCGGAAAAATGGGAACAGGTCATGGGATCCTGGGAGAGGAACTTTAAATGCTATGGGAACAGGGTGACCCCCTTTTTCCGGAAAAAGTATGCTTTATCCAACCATTCTGAATATGGTTTTACTGAAAACGGGAACCATTTCATCACTAATGAACATTATTATTTCTGGAGAAAAGCTACTTTTTTCGGAAAAACGGAGGCGGCTGATGTTATCCTGCGTACGGAGGACCCAGGGATGGTGAAACGCTTCAGTAAGCAAATCAGCGGAACGGCGGAAAAACGGCGAAAATGGGACTCCTACGAACGTTTCGAAGCGATGTGGACCGGCGTTTCACACAAATTCACCCGGAATCCTGAGGCCCGTGCCTCGCTGCTGGCGACGGAGGGAACCCGAATTGTCGAATGCAACGGAATTCCGCACGATATTTGGGGCTGCGGACTGTCAATGGAGGATCCGAGAGCGACTGACCACAGGAACTGGCTGAACCGGAACGTCCTAGGAAACATGCTGACGAATCTACGCCAGCAAATGCTGAAGGATGAGCAATATTCGAGCGAAATCAAGGAGATCCGGAAGAGAAATCGAGAGCACAATTCCGAGGATGAGGACAACAAAAGGCCAAAACCAGACGAAAGGACGTAGTTTTCTTAGTTTTCTCACATTTCATGCAAAATGGCGGGTAGAGACTCCTTCTCCTTAGCAACACTCAATGTTGCTGGAATTTCGTCTAAATTGAAAATTGAGCAAATGTTTCTCTTTGCACTAAATTATCAAATTGTATTTTTCCAAGAAACGAATTTACAAAGGACAAACTGGACGAAAGATTTTGATACAATTTTTGGTGAAAAATTTCGAATATTCCACTCTTATGCAACGAAACAAAAAGGAGAAGGAGTCTCCATAGTTTGTAATAGAAATTTGATTGGATCGGAATTTAGTATCTTTTCTGAAATTCCTGGGAGAATGTTGGGTGTCAAGTTTTTTGTAGGGGACAAGGCAGTTAAGTTAGTCAACATCTACGCGCCATCTAAGCCGGAGGATAGACCAAATTTCTTTCAGAATTTGAATTTGGAACTACAGCAAAAAATTTCTGGTGAAGTCCTTTTATTAGCAGGCGATTTTAATTTCATCGAATCTTTAGAATGGGATCGGTTTTCGATACACAATCATAAATCTACCACCTTTGCGGCACAGAGAGGAGCAACTGAATTTCAATTTTTAAAAGAGAAACTTCGAATTTCAGATGTCTACCGCAGCAAAAAACCTAGAGGAAAGGATTTTTCTTTCTACTCCCTTACTTGGGGCACAAAGACTAGAATAGACCGTTTATATTTTTCGGAAACTGCGAAAAATGCAACTTCAAAAGTTTTGCACACGCCAGTAGGCTTTTCTGACCACTACTCAGTAACAGCAGAATTGGATTTTTGTATCTTTTCTGAAAATAGAGGCCCTTCCTACTGGAAACTTAACACTAAGTTACTGCAATCTGAAGAAATAGTTTCTGAAGCAAGGGATTTGATCACATACTATGTTCAACTTTTTAACCTTCAGCAGACTGATGCAGAAGTCTTGCAAAATTGGGAAATACTGAAGCAGCAAATTGCCAAATTTTTCAAGGAAAAAGGCAAAATTGTGGCAAAAGAATTTCGTCGAAAGAAGCGGCAATGCGAGAATCAGCTGGCAAATGCAATTCTCCAGGGAAACTCAGACGAAATCAAAAATTTTAAGCGAAATCTAAGAAAGTTCGAAAATGAGGAAATTGAAGCAGTACTGCGCAGGACGCACAGGACTGAAGTTTTAGCAGATAATTTTACATTAGCAACTGCAAAAAAGATTGAAAAGCAGCAAGCGGAAAATCGTTATTTTCACTCCATTCGAAAACAAAACGGAGATTTAGAGTATTCGACGAACGGAATTTCAAATGAAATTCGGGACCAGTATTCTAATCTTTTTGCTAGCCGGGAAATAATCCCGGAGTGGACCAATGAGTTCCTCAATTCTACAAGGAAAACGCTGAGAGATGGATCCAAGCAAACACTTGATGCAGACATTTCGGAGGAAGAAATACTGAAGGCCATCGGGCAAATTAGAGATAAGAAAACGCCAGGAAAAGACGGAATTCCAATAGAATTCTACAAAATTTTTAAATCAGAGATTTCAAAAATTTTGCTTAAAGTTTTCCAAGCCGGTTTCAGGGAGGGGGAATTGCCCTCTGGAATGTATTTTGGAATATTTAGTCTCTTATACAAAGGCAAGGGGGACAGGAGAGAAAGGTCCAACTGGAGACCTTTAAGTATGTTAAATTTAGACTATAAAATTTTGACTAAAATTTTGGCAAATCGCCTGAAATCGGTTATGGAGGAGTTAGTAAACTTAGATCAGTCCTGCGGGGTCAAGGGTCGGGACATTCGAGATTCTATATTAAACCTGGTCTGGGCTCTCGAGTACTTAAATTTTAATCAAGAAAAGGCGATTTTTCTTTCTGTTGATCAAATGTCGGCCTTTGACCTTGTAGAATGGGATTTCATGCACGAAGCTTTGAAACACTTCGGTTTCGGCGAAAATTTTAGAAATTGGATAAAAATTATATACAAAAAGCATAAAGTTCAAAGCTCAGTATTGGTTAATGGATTTTTAACTAAACCTTTCGAGTTAGAAAGAGGAGTTAGGCAAGGATGCCCTCTTTCACCTTTATTATACGTTTTGTGCAACGAAGTCTTGTTGAACTACATTCGAGAAAAACAGGAGGTGAGAGGGGTCCAAATCGAAGATGAGACACTTAAAGTAGTTGCATATGCAGATGACGCAAACTTTGTGTTAAAAGATTTTGAATCTGCAAACAAGGTTTTTCAAATCTATCAGGACTATGAAAAAGCTTCCGGCGCAATTCTAAAAACGCAGAAAACAGCTGTAATGGCACTGAGAACCGAAATTCCGCAAAACTGGAAAATTTACCAAAAGCCTAGCTGCAAAATCTTTGGAATTCACATCACTGAAGCAGGGGTTGATGAAGCTGAGCTAGAAATTCAAACTTTAAAAATCGCAGAGGAGGTCAAAAATTCGACTCCACCCAATGGCTCGTCCTATTATGCCAGGGTTACAGCATTAATGGCCTATTTTTTATCAAAATTTTGGTTCCAAACTTGGATTTTTAGCCCAAGCCAAGACGCCATTTCCAGATTAGCAAAAAGCTCTGAAACTTATTTGTGGAACCCTGCAAATAGGAATTTAATTTCGAGAAACAGGGCAGTTTTGCCTAAACATTTTGGGGGTCTAGGACTCCCAGAAATTGAATTGAAAATTTTAGCACAGAGGCTAGTATTTTTATGCAAAAGACGGCTAGGGCCAACTCAAAAATGGCACAAAACATTTGATTTTTTCTATGAGCAAAGGGGAGCCAGAAATGGCCAAAAATTACCGAAATTCTTTAAAGAATTAAAGAAAGCTGAGCGAAAATTAAACCTGGTTTTCACTCCCCAAGGAGTACTTTTTAACGGGAAATTTGAAAACTATGAAATGTTGAAATTAAGACATATTTACAACGAATTGGTACAGATAAAATTTTTAAAATTTTTGAACCCAATAGAGCAAAAGTGGAATGAAAAATTTGAAAACGAAATTTTATGGCCTAGAATTTGGAGAAATTTAAAAACTAAATTTGTGTCAGGAAGGTCCAGAAATGTACATGTAAGGTTAATCCACAGGTCTTTGTTTACTAATGTGAGAATTGTTAAGGTCGATGAAACGGAGGATGAGTACTGTATATTATGTAAAGAATTGTTTAATGAGTACTTTGACGATACTTATATTCATTGTTTTTCAGACTGCCGTGCGTGCCTGGACGCCTGGAATGTGGTCACCTGGATCATCGATGAAATTATCGAAAATTTGGCGCCGGAGGAACGACAGAAGGCCCAACCAATTTTCGGACTTGTCCATCAAACCCTACCCAAAATTCTCGGGGCCTCAATCCCAGAATTGCGGAAGTTGGAACCGGCGGCCAATCTGCTGATCCAGGAGACCCATGGGGCAATCTGGAGGTCAAGGGAGAAATTGAAGGAAAAGGGGCGGTTCAGAAATCCGAAGGACTACCTCATGACTTCCCTGAACAAACTGAGGGAAAACGCCAAGAAAGCTCTGGACCCCCGGATTGCCCAGAAAAGGCTGAAGGGCGCGTACGGACCTTTTGATCATGAATTTAAACTAAAAGGAATTGAACTATAATATGTTGTGAACTTTTTTTGCACTGTTATATATTATTACTGTATGCGAGCTTCGTAATGGGAGGGTTGTTGTATGGGTAGATTTTC